>JZKD02S2302555.1:169378-183617 GCA_000966675.3 Picea glauca | reverse complement strand
TATATATATATATATATATATTACCTCTGCTATTTAAATATATAATGGATGAAAAAAAAATATTACTTCAACATTAGTCATTATGTAATGGCTGTAAGATTTTACTCAGCAATCATATCTATGTAATGGAGCGATTATTGCGACTGTAATTTGTTTCGTTGATCAGGAAATCCGTGCCTCTACCCTGCTTGATTTTTATGCTTGAATTCTTTTTATGTCTGAATCATTTTTTTGTACACCAACATTTTTCGATGGGGGTTCACTGCCTGGGTTTCTGTTTAAATCTTATTGGGGATTGGACGTAGGTGTGTTTTGGTTGTGTGAATGTGATTGTGTTGGTGCTAGAAGGCCGTGGAGTCAAACCCCTGGCTGTTTCTCTTGGGATGGGTTGTTTTTATTGAATTTACTTGGCCACGTTCTGCCCTTCCATATAATTACCAGTAGCTGTACGCGTTGGGCAGTGTGTGCCCCATTGTGGGCCTCCTCCTTGGCAATGGAGCCGAGCTCTTATGTTGTCTCAGGATTTTATCCATGAGATTTGGTGGATGTTTAGAATGAGTCATTTTCTTGCTTGACTGTTGCCCAATTTCCTTTGCGACTGCGACTTCTAATAGCGGTAATGCAGCCAACATGTTCTACGCATTCTGGAAACCCTTTTACTGCAATTCGTGACTGTGTATTCGTCCCTGCAATTGTGACTGTGTAATGGAGGCATTAACATGACCTCAGTGAGTGTTTTAGGTAACGGTTGTGTGATTTTTCCTCTGAACACGGTATCTGTGTATTGACTGTCATAATATCTCCCCGTCATTTCGTTTAAGCGACTTGACAACGAATGGTCACAGGTCGCCTTGACCTTGGCAATGAATTGTGGTAGGCCCGAATTCCAATTTGGCCTTTAATCACAGGAAATTGAGACAGCAGGTTAGTTACCACGTGGGTCATGGAGTAAATCCGATAGTGTAAATTTGGGGTTGTCTGGTAAGTAGTAAGTAATACGATCTAAAAATAGCTCGACTGTGATTACTTACCACCGACTGCAGAGGCCACCTTGCCAATAACCTTTCACATCAGCAACTTCGGGTTCCTGAACAGACGTTACAACTTTTCTTTTAAAACATTTCTCTAAAATACTATTAGGATAATGTGGCATATTGTGATAGCTACACCATTTACTAGCTTTTATTTCAAAATCATCTGCTCAGTGTAAGTTAGCGATTCATAACCCTAAAGTCACGCATTGTCTTTATGCCATCCATTGGCCAAATCTTCGTTGTGATGTCATTCGGATCTTCTGGGATGCACTCTTAGTTGCCCAGTTGTCGTGAAGCTCCTAAAGGTAAAGTTTTGTTAGTAATTATCATTGTTGTTTTTTTATTTTATTTTTTTTAAATCAAGATTTAGGTTTTAGTTAAATTTTCAAATCAAAATTTACGACTTAGACTTTAGTTTCTTGTTGTTGATTTTGATGCTTTTACTTGGCTTAATGGTTTGACTGCAAATATATCCGTGCACCAAAAGTTGTGGAATCGAATTTATCATATGTGGACAAAAGAATGGTGGTTTTATAATTTGTGTTATGATTAGATTGGTTCAAACAAAATGTACCTTTATCTTTTAGTAACATAAATTTCCATAGCTAAATGAATATGGGTTGATTTAAAAAAAACAAAAAACAAAAGAAAAGAGAGATTTTTATTGTTATTGGATAAAATATAAAATGTAATGCCCTTTTAAGCTAAGTACAATAAGTTAATATGATATTAGTAATTGGGATTTTGCAATTATTTAAATTACTTTATTTTTAAAGTTTGGTTGGTAACTTGTCGACTATTGGGATTTAGATTGAGTAATTGATCTGTAATTAATGCTAATTTAAGTCATAGATAATGCCCTTTGTCTTGATTAATGGTTGGGTAGTGTCGAAGTCGTTTTTAGCTTGCGCTTCCCGTTGAGGGGGTTGTTGTTCAAAATTAATTAATGTTAGTACCTAGTTTTATAAACATTTAATGTGCTTGATTTGCTCACTGTAAGGGTTCTAGTTACTTGTGTATTTAAATTCGGGTGCGATGGGGTGTTAGGATGATTGTCTTTAGCTTTGTGGTCTTGGTCTGCTTGTGTTGGGCAGGATGTAGACACCTCCTTGTTCCTCAGAACAGTCTCCAACCATGAGACCTTAAATTGTCAAAATTGATGGGAACCTAGGCTTGAGCGTTGCTTATGTGTCATGGAGGTCCTAACCATTGCAGGGTAGGATGGGCGAGTAGTCATTCTTATTTTTGTTAGGTCATCTTGTAGTTGTTGCGTGAGTTTCTTGCATGGTGTTCGACGTTGTGTTGTGCTGTTGAGTATAATGTCATGTTTACCTTCCTACACACCCACACACAAAACAAATAATTTTTTTTTTCACTTGTTATGTGAGGATTGATGTCGTGACGAAACGAGAGGTTCGTTACATATGGTATCAGAGCGGGTTCAACCCGCGACATGGGATCGCTACGACTTTCATTGATATGATTGATTATACTGTTGCTGATCGAGTTGACTTATGTGCATGCAGGTAATCATGGTTAGAGGACGCCACGGAGGAAGACAATGGGGTGCTAGGGGAGGAGGCACGATGCCTTTGGTAGCATCCATGCCTGAAAGGTCTAACCCCCATGGAGATGAGCAAGTTCTCAGGCAGGAGAAGATAGCAGTTGGTGATGTAGTCAGAATGATGAGATCTTTTCAGTGCATGTCCGAGGCTCTGATCAGTCGTTTGGATAGAGATGAGGCTAGGGCATCGATACCCACTGAGGTTCAACCGCGCGCTCCAATTAGTACTGGTGGCATTCACCATGAACTCAAGAAGGTCAAATTTCTCGAGTTCTTTGGTGCCCCAGTCGACGCAGCCGCCAAGGCATGGTTGGAGAACATGGAAATGTGCTTCGCACTTTGCGATTATACCTCCAACACGAAGGTCCGCATGGCGGTCTTCCAACTGAAGGGGAGTGCTCTTCTATGGTGGAAGACGCTCCTACCATAGCTGAACATGGCCATCAAAGACGTGTCCTGGGAACTATTCGAGGAACGGTTTCAAGAGAGGTATCTTTCAAAGGAATTCATTGAGCGTCAACTCAATGAGTTCAACGCCTTACGACAGGGAGGTCGTACGGTGCCCAAGTATGAGGCCCATTTTATGGAGCTGCTTTGGTATGCTCCGCACCTTAACACTGACAAAATTAAGGTCAAACGGTTCATGTTTGGCCTTAACAATAGCTTACGTGCAAAGGTTAGGATTTTGATGCCTCAAACCTTGCATGATGTCATCCAGAAGGCCCTCATAGCAGAGGAGGATCTTATCAGCGGGGGTCAGACCAGGACTCTGGCAAGACCAGCAGGGCAAGTTTCATCTTGAGCACAATAGCATCCGACACCAGCCAGACATATGCCTGGATATCTTGGCTTCTAGAGGGGATCGACTTTCTTTACACCTCGACAATCGACGCCTCAGCAGCGGACACCTTATCAGGGACCACAACATCCGCAGTAGCAACAATTTAGGCCTATTTAGCAGAACAGAGCAGGATTCTAGGCCGGTGGGCCCGTCATCTTCTACTTCGGGTACCAGGACTACTGGGCCAAAGAAGAGGTGTTGGATGTGTGGGGAGCCACACTACCAGCGCGACTACCCTATAGAGAGGACCAGAGCATCCGGATCAGCCGGACCAACTACTGTGGGAGATATGGGAAAGGCCCATCGGATTCATGCAGTGGTGAATAACTTCCAGGCAGAGCACCAGTTGACTGTGCTCGAGATGACAGATACTGTCACTGACCTGACCCTTAGTATTTTGATAGATCCCGGTGCTACCGAGATTTTCATTTCTGGTGAAACGCTAAAAAGGATTAAGGTAAAGGCAGTCGAACATGACGAGTTTAGCTTCGTGGAGATGGCTTTAGGAGCCAAATAAAAGGTTGGAGGAAAGGTTATGGGATGTATCCTTAACCTGGGAGAGTTTGTCACAAGGGCCAACCTGTACCTCCTGATCCTAGGATCTTATGATGTCATGATTGGTTGGAATTGCATGAGGCAATACTCAACTATAAGATGAAATGGTTGAGCTTGGTCAATGACGAGGGACAGAGACGTGTGATTGTAGGCCAGAACCAGGGAGTTTCCCTGAGGTTCATCTCTTCCTTGCAACTTCGGAAGAGCATGCGCAAGGGGTGCAAGATTTATGCGATCCTTGCGTTAAACGAGAAGGGAGTAGTGGAAGGTCTAGAACACCTTCCGGTGGGGAAAGAGTTTATGGACATATTTCTAGAGGATTTACCTGAGATGTCGCTGGAGAGGGAGTTGGAGTTTACCATAGACCTAAAACCGGGGATGAAACTAATAGCAAGAACGCCTTATCGGATGTCGACCCCGGAGTTACAAGAGTTGAAAATGCAAATGAAGGAGTTGCTGGACTTGGGACTAATACATCCTAGTGTGTCACCGTGGGGTGCACCTGTTATTTTCATATGAAAGAAGGATGTATCGTGGAGGATTTTCATTGACTACCGTCAACTGAACAAGGCCACGATCAAGAATCAATATCTGTTGCCGAGAATTGATGATCTGTTCGATCAAACGAAGGAAGCAACAATGTTCTCCAAGATCGATTTATGATCAAGGTATCAAAAGCTATGGATCAAGGAGGATGACGTCCCTAAAACCACCTTTAAGACGAGGTTTGGACTTTATGAGTTTACTGTTTTACCGTTTGGACTGACAAATGCCCCCGGGGTATTTATGAGTTTGATGAACGGGGTGTTGCGTGAGTACTTGGACAAGTTCGTCCAAGTATTCATCGATGATATTTTGATCTACTCTCGGATGACGAAGGAGCATGAAGAACACTTGCGTTTGGTGCTACAGTGTTTGCGAGAGCACAAATTGTATGGGAAGTTGTCCAAATGCTCATTTTATCAATCACAGATTCACTACTTAGGGCACGTCATCTCCGACGAAGGCATCGCCGTGGATCGAGCAAAGGTAGAGGCTATTATGGAATGGCCTGCACCGACGAATGTCCCAGAAGTGCGTAGCTTTATGGGTTTACTAGGATACTATCGACGTTTAGTCAAGGGATTTTCGAAGATAGCAAGTCTGATCACGGAGTTGTAGAAGAAGAACAAGAAGTTTGTATGGGCCGAGAAATGCACGAAAGAATTTCGAAGGCTCAAGGAATTGTTGACAAAAACACCAATACTAAAGGTCCCTGGCATGGACATGGAATTATTGGTATGCACAGACGCATCCAAGGAAGGCTTAAGCAGAGTCTTGATGCAAGATGGATGAGTGATTTCTTACATTTCGAGGAAACTGAGAAGGCATGAGGAGAACTATGCAACGCACTATTTGGAGTTATTAGCCATCGTATATGCCTTGAAGGTTTGGAGACACTACCTTGTTGGACGAAAATTTGAACTAAAGACTGACCATTGTGGACTACAACACATATTTACGCAAAGTGACCTAAACATGCAACAACGACATTGGTCAGAATTGCTTAATGAGTACGACTTCGAGATTACTTACATAAAAGGAACAATGAACCGAGTGGCGGATGAATTGAGTCGGAGACCACGCATCTTTTCAGTGTTGCCCCTTCAGACAAATCTTCGTGAAAAGATTCTAACTTTACAGCGTGACGATGACTGGTACAAAGAGGTCGAGGGTTTTATTGGACAAAACACAATGATGGTACAACGATTTGAGGGATTTTCGTTTGATAGCGATGGATTATTGAGGTTTAAAAATTGGATCTATGTACTGCCGAACGACGAGTTGAGGATGTTGATCCTGAGCGAGGCTCATAGAGAAGTTTACATGGCACACCCGGGAGTCACGAAGATGAGGGAAAACCTTAAACCCTTATTCTTCTGGAAGGGAATGAGGGTAGACATAGTTAACTATGTGGCCATATGTCTATAATGTCAACAGGTAAAGGCTGAACATAGGCACCCAACAGGATTACTACAACCACATGCTATTTTGGAATCGAAATGAGGTTATTTTGATGGATTTTATTGTTGGATTTCCACTGACGACAAGGAGACATGGCTCGATTTTCATAGTAGTAGACACTCTGACAAAGAGTGATCACTTTATTCCTGTGTGTATGACATATCAAGCACATGACATAGCTTGAGTTTTCATCAGTGAGATTGTGAGGCTACATCGTGTGCCTAAGAGGATTATATCCGATCGAGGATTGGTGTTTATTGGATGAGTT
This sequence comes from Picea glauca, assembly GCA_000966675.3. NCBI lineage: Eukaryota > Viridiplantae > Streptophyta > Pinopsida > Pinales > Pinaceae > Picea > Picea glauca. Next base: position 177,351 of record JZKD02S2302555.1, on the reverse strand, counting down.
TCCAAGAGGCCTTGGGAACCCAACTTAACTTTAGTATGGCATATAACCCAGAGAGTCACGGGCAGACCGAATGAACAAACTAGACCTTGGAGGACATTTTGTGCATGTACTTGATGGACCAACAAAAGCATTGGGAAGAATTCTTGCCACTAGTAGAGTTCACTTACAACAACAGTTGCCAGAGCACCATTAAGATGGCGCCTTTTGAGTTTCTTTATGGGCGACCGTGTCAGACTCCTTTGAGTTGGGATCGGCTAGAGGATAGGGTCCTAGTGAGACTCAAAGCGATCCAAGAAATGGAAGAGGAAATGCAAACAATAAGACAAAGGATTAAAGAAGCGCAGGATCGACAAAAGAGTTATGCCGATGCGCGCTGTGTCGACCGTAGTTACGAGGTCGGTGATTGAGTTTTCCTGTGGGTTAAACCACATAAGAGTTCGATCAAGTTTGGGAAGGGAGATAAACTCTCTCCTAGGTTTGTGGGACCTTTTGGGATTGTGGAGAGAAAGGGGCCCGTGGCCTATCGACTAGCCTTGCCTGATTCTTTGAGGCGTATGCATGATGTTTTTCATGTATCTGTTTTGAGACATTATATTAGTGATCCTACACATGTTATTGACATGAGTTCCTTGTAGGTATCGGACGAGGGAGTGCTCACGGCTGAGCCAGTCTGCATATTGGATCATCGCGTTCGACAAATACGATGTCGAACAGTAGATCAGGTCAATGTCCAGTGGGACAATTATAGTCCGCACTCGGTGACCTGGGAGGACGCATATGATATGCATCAACAGTTTCCATTTTTCTTTGATAGATAGACATATGATACTGTGATACACTTTATTTCGACATTTATACTATGAAACTTCGGGCCAAAGTTTATAACAAGAGGGGGTGTATGTAACATCCCACTCTGGTGCACTGAGCAAACTTATTCTTTGAGGACACTTGCTCGCAAGTGATCCAGATTTTTATGCTATTAAAACTTTTGATTTTGATTATGAGGCGTTATGGGTTGATGACTTGTTTTTTTACTACATTGAGATAGACATGTGCTATTGACTTGGTTTTATTGAGTGTGTAGGGTTTTGGACCTTGAGGATGCAGAGGCATCGATGGAACCCCTTGGACTCCAGATCGAGTCAGAGAGTGTAACATTGGGGTTTGATTATTTTTACTATGATATTAGTGCATCTGATTAGATGATATGATATGGATATATTTTCACATGATTCATTGATGATGCATGATAATGATAGCTTTCCGACCAGACTCACAGATGGAGTAAAGGGGTCGCACACAACTACTAGAGATGTTGAGGGAGAGGTGTGGACAACAGCCCTGCCACAGCCTACTAGCACTCCCGCCCTGGCTCGAACTGTAGGTTAACGATTACCTAGTTAGAGAGGACCCACGATGTTATGAGGATAGAATGCGATAGTTTCTCACGATGATTCTAAGGGGTGCGCAATAAGGCGGGGGCCTTATTCCTTAGAATCCCTTAGTCTCCCACAAGTTCACTTGGCAGAGTGTTGACTCCAGGGGTTATTGATGTCTACCAAATCAGTCAAGAGGCAAGTGGCACCCTTGGAGAACGTAGTGCGTCCTGAAGGGCACGTCATGCAAAGGAAATATATTGAGGCAAGTGGCACCCTTGGAGCACGTAGTGCATCCTGAAGGGCACATCGCGCAAAGGAATAGATGAGGTGAGTGGCACCCTTGGAGCACCTAGTGCGTCTTGAAGGGAACATCGCGTTGTTAATGATAGAAGGATGAACCTAGATGGCCCTAAGACAAATAACATGTTAAGTAATTTTAAAGCAATTTCCCTAATTAAACGTCACCCAGTACAAAATTTAAGGCCTAAGTCTAAATTATGCTAGTGGTAGAACCTTGTCTTCTAAAAAAAATAAAAATAAATAATAATAATAAAAATAAAAATAACTTAAATAATAATTTTGACCTTCGTTGAATCTTGTAACATGAAGGGAGTAAGAAATTAAGTTATTCATAAAAAATAGAATCTGTAGTAATAAATGTAAAAAGGGGAATTAATTATTTTATCTTTTTGATAATTAAAATAAATAAATAAATGAAAAATATTAATTAAATGATAAAAGGGAAAAGGGGTTAAATTCCACACCTGCCTTTTTGAGTTCTAAGTAAAAAGGGGAAAGGGGGAAATTCAAAAAAAAGAGGGGAAACTAGGGAAAAGAGGTAACATAAAAAGGGGAAAAGGGGAACTTAAGGGAAAAAGCGGAAAGTCAACTTAGTAAAGAATCTACCATTTAAGAGCTTCTAATTTTAAACTGAATTAACAATTTAATAAAAGGGAAAGATATTAAAACTTGTAAGAGAATTTGGGGAGACCTAGGAGTGATTCTAGGAGTAACTCTAGGTGGGTGAGGGAAATAAAGATAATTACTTAATTAAAGAAATTAATTCATGGAGGATTGTAGGGGATCAGGGACACTTGTACAGAGAGGAATTTTTGGGAATTTATTTTTAAAAATTTAATTAAATGAGATTTTAGGAAAGAAAGGAAGTTCAAAACTCTATAAAAGAAAGGGAGGAGAAGGAGGAAGGACCATCTTCTTTTTGCGTAATGTTATGTTGCAGAAATATCGACTTGACTGATTTACTTGTGGGAGTTGGGATACCCAGCTCGGAGAGGAGTGGTAGCTCAGCCTTGCGAGGCGAGATGGGAGCTAGATGAAACCTCTGGATAGTGTGTGTGGCCCCTTTGCGGCTCAGGGGGCTAAGGGGGAAGAAGAGTGCCCCTAGCGTTGGCTGGGAGGTACCGGTGAGCTCTCGACGGTTGGTGAACGGGAGTCGCACGGAGCGCAGGACGCCACTCGGAGCGAGAGAACAAGAAAAGGTAAGCTTACTTCGTTTGAATGGTAGATTGTTGTAGGTTTTATGATTGGATCTGCATGATGATTATGTAAGTAGATTGGATGTTTAGATTGATAGCTGAAATTTTTATTAGACTAACTCATTGGTTGTCGTCTCCTATGGCCTTGTTTTCCTGCATGTCTTGTCCACCTTACTGAGTGTGATTGTGATATTCATGGCTGTTAGCCTTCATCCCTAGCTCACCAGTCCTTGCCTGAGCAGTTGGCTAAAATCTCGATCTAGGTCGTCGCCTTAGCGTTAAAATACCCATGGATCTCAATGCCCTTCTTTTCTGTGCAAGGATGGTGAAGCAAAGGATGAACCCATTCTCCGTCTACCTCTGTTGTTGTACTTACTTGATTGTTCGACTTGCGCCTTCTAGTATGACCCCTGCGTATGGCTTATCTTGCTTCCTTGTTGTTTATTTTCTGTGCCTTGACTGATAGAAACCATGCGATCGCTTCGACGAGTTATCCTTATGGCCCAGGCGTTCTCTTACTATTGTCAGCATCCTTATATTGGTATCCCGAGATGTGAAAAGCATTTAACATCTTTCTGCGTTGTTTCATGTGGATTGACTTGTTTTTATTATTCTGCATTGTCTTTATGTAACGGAGGTAAAAACCTTACCTCTGCGATGGAAATTTTGTAACAGATGCAAATATATATATATATATATATATATATATATATATATATATTACTTCTGCTATTTAAATAGATAATGGATGAAAAAAAAATATTACTTCAACGTTAGTCATTATGTAATGGCTGTAAGATTTTACTCAACAATCATATCTATGTAATGGCGGGATTATTGGGACTGTAATTTGTTTTGTTGATCATGAAATCTGTCCCTCTACCCTGCTCGATTTTTATGCCTGAATTCTTTTTATGTCTGAATCAATTTTTTTTTACCAGTGTTTTTCGATGGGGGTTCACTACCTGTATTTCTTTTTAAATATTATTAGGGATTGGATGAAGGTGTGTTTTGGTTGTGTGAATGTGATTGTGTTGGTGCTAGACAGGCCGCAGAGTCAAACCCCCGGTCGTTGCTCTTGGGATGGGTTGTTTTTATTGAATTTACTTGGCCATGTTATGCCTTTCCATATAATTACTGATAGCTGGACGCGTTGGGTAGTGTGTGCCCCATTGTGTCCCTCCTCCTTGGCAATGGAGTTGAGCTCTTACGTTGTCTTAGGATTTTATCCACGAGCTTTGGTGGATGTTTAGAATGGGTCATTTTCTTGCTTGACTGTTGCCCAATTTCCTTTGCGACTGCAAATTCTAACGACAATAATGTAACCAACATGTTCTACGCATTCTGGAAACCCTTTTACTGCAATTCGTGACTGTGTAATCGTCCCTGCAATTGTGACTGTGCAATGGAGGCATTAACATTACCTTGGCGAGTGTTTTAGGTAACGGTTGTGTGATTTTTCCTCTGAACACGGTATCTGTGTATTGATTGTCATAATATATCCCTGTCATTTCGTTTAAGCTACTTGACAATGAATGGTCACAGGTCGCCTTGACCTTGGCAACAAACTGTGGCAGGCCCGAATTCCAATTTGGTCTTTAATCACAGGAAATTGAGACAACGGGTCAGTTACCGCGTTGGTCATGAAGTAAATCTGGCAGTGTAAATTTGGGGTTGTCTGGTAAGTAGTAAGTAATACGATCTAAAAATAGCTCGACTGTGATAACTTACCACTAACTGCGGAGGCCACCTTGCCAATAACCTTTCACATCAGCAACTTCAGGTTCTTGAATAGACGTTACAACTTTTCTTTTAAAATGTTTCTCTAAAATACTGTTAGGATAATGTGGCATATTGTGATAGCTACACCATTTACTAGCTTTTATTTCAAAATAATCTGCTCAGCGTAAGTTAGCGATTCATAACCCTAAAGTCGCGCATTGTCTTTATGCCATCCATTTGCCAAATCTTCGTTGCGATGCTGTTCGGATATTCTGGCATGCACTCTTAGTTGCCCAGTTGTCATGAAGCTCCTAAAGGTAAAGTTTTGTTAGTAATTATCATTGTTGTTTTATTATTATTATTTTTTAAATCAAGATTTAGGTTTTAGTTAAATTTTCAAATCAAAATTTACGACTTAGTCTTTAGTTTCTTGTTGTTGATTTTGATGCTTTTACTTGGCTTAATGGTTTGGCTGCAAATATATCCCCGCACCAAAAGTTGTGGAATCGAATTTATCATATGTGGACAAAAGAATGGTGGTTTTATAATTTGTGTTATGATTAGATTGGTTCAAACAAAACATACCTTTATCTTTTAGTAACATAAATTTCCATAGCTAAATGAATATGGGTTGATTTAAAAAAAAAAAAACAAAAGAAAAGAGAGATTTTTATTGTTATTGGATAATATATAAAATGTAATGCCCTTTTAAGCTAAGTACAATAAGTTAATATGATATTAGTAATTGGGATTTTGCAATTATTTAAATTACTTTATTTTTAAAGTTTGGTTGGTAACTCGTCGACTATTGGGATTTAGATTGAGCAATTGATCTGTAATTAATGCTAATTTAAGTCATAGATAATGCCCTTTGTCTTGATTAATGGTTGGGTAGTGACGAAGTCATTTTTAGCTTGTGCTTCCCGTTGAGGGGGTTGTTGTTCAAAATTAATTAATGTTAGTACCTGGTTTTATAAACATTTAATGTTCTTGATTTTCTCACTGTAAGGGTTCTAGTTACTTGTGTATTTAAATTCGGGTGCGTTGGGATGTTAGGATGATTGTCTTTAGCTTTGTGGTCTTGGTCTGCTTGTGTCGGGCAGGATGTAAACACCTCCTTGTTCCTCAGAACAGTTTCCAGCCTTGAGACCTTAAATGGTCAAAATCGATGGGAACCGGAGCTTGAGCATTGCTTATGTGTCATGGAGGTCCTAACCATTGTAGGGTAGGAGGGGTGGGTAGTCATTATTATTTTTATCAGGTCGTCATGTTGTTGTTGCATGGTGTTTTTCGTCGTGTTGTGTTGTTGAGTATAATGTCATGTTTACCTTCCTACACACCCACACACAAAACAAATATTTTTTTTTTTGCACTTGTTATGTGAGGCTTGATGTCGTGATGAAACGAGAGGTTTGTTGCATATGGTATCAGAGCGGTTTCAACCCACGACTTGGGATCGCTACGACTTTCGTTGATATGATTGATTATACTGTTGCTGATCGAGTTGACTTATGTGCGTGCAGGTAATCATGGTTAGAGGACGCCGTGGAGGCAGACAATCGGGTGCTAGGGGAGGAGGCATGATGCCTCTGGTAGCATCCATGCCTGAGGGGTCTAACCCCCTTGGAGATGAGCAGGTTCTTGGATAGGAGCAGATAGCAGTTGGTGATGTAGTCGAAATTATGAGATCTTTTCAACGCATCTCTGAGGCTCTGATCAGCCGTTTGGACAGAGATGAGGCCAGGGCGCTGGCACCCACTGAGGTTCCACCGTGCACTCCAGTCAGTACTGGTGTCATTCACCGTGAACTTGAGAATGTCAAATTTCTCGAGTTCTTTGGTGCCCCGGACGATGCAACCGCCAAGGTATGGTTGGAGAACATGGAGATGTGCTTCGCACTTCGCAATTATACCTCCAACATGAAGGTCCACATGGTGGTCTTCCAACTGAAGGGGAGTTCTCTTCTATGGTGGAAGACGCTCCTACCATAGCTGAACATGGCCATCGAAGACGTGTCCTAGGAACTGTTCGAGGAACAGTTTCGAGAAAGGTAACTTTCAAAGGAATTCATTGAGCGTCAGCTCAATGAGTTCAACACCTTATGACAGGGAGGTCGTACGGTGCCTGAGTAGGAGGCCCATTTTATGGAGCTGCTTCGGTATGCTCTGCACCTTAACACTGAGAAACTTAAGGTCAACCAGTTCGTGTTCGGCCTTAATGACAACCTACATGAAAAGGTTAGGATTTTGATGCCTCAAACCTTGCATGATGTCTTCCAGAAGGCCCTCATAACAGAGGAGGAGCTTTTCAGTGGGGGTCAGACCAGGACTCCGGCAAGACCAGCAGGGAATGTTTCATCTGGAGCACATCAGGATTCGACACCAGCCAAACATACACTGACATATCGTGGCTTCCAGAGGGGATCCACTTTCAATACACCTCGATGACCAACGCCTCAGCAGCAGACACCTTATCGGGGACCACAACATCTGTAGTAGCATCGTCCGTAATAACAACAGTTTAGGCATGTTTAGTAGAACCGACCAGGATTCCAGGTTGGTGGGCCATCATCTTCTACTTCGGGTACCAGGACTACTGGGCCAAAGAAGGGGTGTTTGACTTGTGGGGAGCCACACTACCAGCGCGACTACCCTGTGTAGAGGACCAGAGCGTCCGGATCAGCCAGACCAACTACCGTGGGAGATTGTGGCAAGGCCCATCAGATTCATGCAGTAGTGAATAACCGCCAGGCAGAGCACTAGTCGACTGTGCTCAAGACGATAGGTACCGTTGCTGACCTGAACCTTAGTATTTTGATAGATCCCGGTGCTACCGAGAGTTTCATTTCTGGTGCAACACTAAAAAGGATTAAGGTAAAGGCAATCAAACATGACGATTTTAGCTTTGTGGAGATGGCTTCGGGAGCCAAACAAAAGGTTGGAGGAAAGGTTATGGGATGTATCCTTAACATGGGAGAGTTTGTCACAAGGGCCAACCTATACGTCATGATCCTAGGATCTTATGATGTTGTGATTGGTATGGATTGGTTGGAATCGCATGAGGCAATACTTAACTGTAAGATGAAATGGTTGAGCTTGGTCGATGATGAGGGACAAAGACGTATTATTGTAGGCTAGAACCAGGGAGTTTCCCTGAGGTTCATCTCTTCCTTGCAACTTCGGAAGAGGATGTGCAAGGGGTGCAAGCTTTATACGATCCTTGCGTTAAACGAGAAGGGAGTAGAGAAAGGTCTAGAACATGCAAGATACCAGATATATAAAATATGTAGAACATAAATGAAATGCTAGAAATGACAGAATAATAGTAAAATATCTAGCATAATCTTCACAATACACAGAAATGATATACGAAATAG
>JZKD02S2302555.1:129211-163869 GCA_000966675.3 Picea glauca | reverse complement strand
AGGTCTTCTTACATCCGCCTTATTCTATTTTATTGAAAGGTCTTATTAATATTGACCTTTATTACATCCGAATACATTGATCTACCTATGTGTGGGTTAGGACCTTAACAGAACACCTTCCGGTGGTGAAAGAGTTTGCAGACATATTTCCAGAGGATTTACCTAGGATGTCACCGGAGAGGGAGTTGGAGTTTACCATAGACCTAAAACCGAGGACGAAATGAATAGCAAGAACGCCTTATCGGATGTCGACCCCAGAGTTACAAGAGTTGAAAATGCAACTGAAGGAGTTGCTGGACCTGGGACTGATACGTCCTAGTGTGTCACCGTGGGGTGCACCTATTATTTTCATATGAAAGAAGGATGGATCATGGAGGCTTTGCATTGACTACCATCAACTGAACAAGGCCATGATCAAGAATCAATATCCGGTGTCGAGAATTGATGATCTGTTCGATCAAATGAAGGGCGCGACGGTGTTCTCCAAGATCGATTTACGATCAGGGTATCACCAGCTAGGGATCAAGGAGGATGATGTCCCTAAAACAACCTTTAAGACAAGGTTTGGACATTATGAGTTTACTGTTTTACCGTTTGGACTGACAAATGCCACCGAGGTATTTATGAGTTTGATGAATGGGGTGTGACGTGAGTACTTGGACAAGTTCATCCAAGTATTCATCGACGATATTATGATCTACTCTTGGATGACAGAGGAGCATGAAGAACACTTGTGCTTGGTGCTACAGTGTCTGCGAGAGCACAAATTGTATGGGAAGTTTTCCAAATGCTCATTTTATCAATCGCAGCTTGACTACTTAGGGCACGTCCTCTCCGACAAATGCATCGCCGTGGATCCAACAAAGGTCGAGGCTGTTATGGAATGGCCTACACCGACGAATGTCCCATAAGTGCGTAGATTTATGGGTTTAGCAGGATACTATCGACATTTTGTCGAGGGATTTTTGAAGATAACAAGTTCGATCATGGAGTTGCAGAAGAAGAATGAGAAGTTTGTATGGGTCGAGAAATGTGCGGAAGCATTTTGGAGGCTCAAGGAATTGTTGACAACAATACCAATACTAAAGGTCCCTGACATGGACATGGACTTCTTGGTATGCACAGACACATCCAAGGAAGACTTAGGTGAAGTCTTGGTTCAAGACGGATGAGTGATTGCTTACATTTCTAGGAAACTGAGAAGGCATGAGGAGAACTACGCGACACACGATTTGGAGTTATTAGCCATCGTATATGCCTTGAAGGTTTGGAGACACTACCTTGTTGGAGGAGAATTTGAACTAAATACTGACCATTGTGGAATACAACACATATTTACGCAAAGTGACCAGAACGCACGACAATGACATTGATCGGAATTGCTTAGCGAGTACGACTTCGAGATTACTTACATAAAAGGAATAGTGAACTGAGTGGTGGATGCATTGAGTCAGAGACCTCGCATCTTTTCGGTGTTGCCTCTTCAAACAAATCTATGTGAAAATATTCTAACTTTACACCGTGACGATGACTAGTACAAAGAGGTCGAGGGTTTTATCGGACAAAACACAATGATGGTACCACGATTTGAGGGATTTTCGTTTCATAGCGATGGATTATTGAGGTTTAAAAATTGGATATACGTACCGCCGAACGATGATTTGAGGATGTTGATCCTAATCAAGGCTCATAAAGAAGTTTACATGGCACAGTTGGGAGTCACGAAGATGAGGGCAGACCTTAAACCCTTACTCTTCTGGAAGGGAATGAGGGAAGACATAGTTAACTATGTGGCCAGATGTCTAGAATGTCAACAGGTAAAGGCTGAACATAGACACGCAATATGATTACTACAACCACATGCTATTCCAGAATCGAAATGGGAGGTTATTTCAATGGATTTTATTGTTGGATTGCCACTGACGGCAAGGAGACATGGATTGATTTTTTTAGTAGTAGACACTCTGACGAAGAGTGCTCACTTTATTCCTGTGTGTACGACATGTCAGGCACCTGACATAGCTAGAGTTTTCATCAGTGAGATTATGAGGCTGCATGGCGTGCCTAAGAGGATTATATCTGATCGAGGATCGGTGTTTACTGGACGATTTTGGATGAGTTTCCAAGAGGCCTTGGGAACCCAACTTAACTTTAGTACGTCGTATCACCTAGAGACTAACAGGAAGACCGAATGAACAAAGTAGACCTTGGAGGACATTTTGCGCATGTACGTGATGGAACAACAAAAGTGTTGGGATGAATTCTTTCCACCAGTAGAGTTCGTTTACAACAACAGTTACCAGATCACCATTAAGATGGCGCCTTTCAAGTTTCCTTATGAGTGACCGTTTTAGACGCCTTTGAGTTGGGATCGGCTCGAGGATAGGGTACTAGTGGGACCCGAAGTGATCTAGGAAACAAAAGAGCAAATGCAAACAATAAGACAAAGGATTAAAGAAGCGTAGGATCGACAAAAGAGTTATGCCGATACACGTCGTGTCGACCATAGTTACGAGGTTGGTGATCAAGTTTTCCTGCGGGTTAAACCACATAAGAGTTCGATCAAGTTTGGGAAGGGAGATAAACTCTCTCCTAGGTTCGTGGGACCTTTCAAGATTGTGGAGAGAAAGGGGCCCATGGCCTATCGACTAGCCTTGCCTAATTCTTTGAGGCATATGCACGATGTTTTTCATGTATATGTTTTGAGACATTATATTAGTGATCCTGTTATCACCCTATAATTTATAGGATCAAATGGTGACTGGAATGTTATCTCTTTAGTGTTTTTTGTTTGTCAAATGATTTTTCATTCTGCAAATAATTTGAGAAAAGAAAGAAAAAGAAAAAAGAAAAGAAAGAAAAAGAAAAAGAAAAGGAAAAAGAAAAGAGGGCATAAAATAATTTCAATAAGAGCCCCATGCAATAATAGTGACTTGGTCCATACATTTCAAGCAAGGCTAAGTTCTTTTAAATTGATGTTGATAGGAATAGTGAATAATCTTGGCTAAACTATTTAATCTTAGCCAAATGATCTAGGTTAGTTAGTGAATAAATCTGGCCAGGCTGTCTAATCTTGGTCAGATAGCCCCAGGATAGAGTAAGTTCTTAGCCCAACAGTTTAATCTGGGCTAATTGTCATAGGAAGTTAGGTTAGAACATAGGGTAGTTTGCTTCATTTCAATAAACCAGCTCGATGATCAATGTTGGACCATGTCTTGGATGCTTATATACGAGAAGATCATGTTTCCTCAAAGAGCTCAAATATTTGAGCTTTTTCTTCCACAGTCCGCTTAGCTCCCCGCTACAAATCTCCCTTATCCTTCCTCCATGTTCTCAACCAAAGGACACTAGGTTATCACATCCCTATGTGCCTTGTTGGGTTATTATTCAAATCAGTGGGTAGATGAACCCATTCTGGTTTTTTTTTTCTATTTTCTCCATCGATGAGAATCCTACTACACAGTTCGACTTCAACACGTTCCCGACGAACAATATTCACAAGCAATTTGTCAATTTCGCCACAGAAGGCATGTTCCAGTATTCTTCAATACTGGCATACCTGTTCATTTTCTTCCAAGCAGAAAAAATTTCTTTTTCCATGTAGAATATGGACAGAGATGGCAGACCCTAGGCAGTAACTGCATGGACGTCCCTGCTCAGACATAACTCCATGAAATTCAATTTCAAGCAATTCCTCGATCAATTCTACCACCCAGTGGTGAGTATTCTCAATGGTAGACCCCAACCCAGGATTAATGATGAAGTTTAGAGGATCCTACATCTCTCGGATCACACAAAGACTGGTGATTGGTACGTGTACCAAAGTCACACTGAGATCAGAGTCTATGGGTGCGAGTTGGCCCCGTATAAATTGCCCAAATACTTACCTGTCAGAATTTTTTCTCTGGAATACATAAGGCATATGATAAACTCAGATGATATTCACTTTGTGTCTTTAAAGAAAATGCAACAAATCAGAATCAAAGGGCAGATTGGGTCTTTCATATGCAACAATTGAGGCGTCAGAGAGGAAGCAGACAGGCTGCTGAAGGAAATGAAATTCTTCATGAGTTTCACATGGCACTACGATCCGTGCAGGATCATTTCATAGATGAGGATAAAAAACAAGAATATCTCGTATGTCCATGAATCTAGGCCCGAGGTCGAGAAATTTGCAAACCAGACAGGATGGGAGCCAAACACTTTGGTTGAAATAGAACAACATGACCCCCCGATCACTGTATCACATACATCCACACCACAGGCTCCGAAGGAGAAAAGGCCTAGGCAGGATTTGTCACCTCCTGTCACTGAAGTGTCATTAGAATAATTCCAACTGCATACCAAGAGGACCAAAACTAGTCCATCTCTTGACCCGGCTGGAGAAAAGGAAGTTCCATCTACTACAGTGACAGAGGTTGATAGGCCGCCCCTCAGCACAAGCATCAAGAAGATTATAACCACTGTGTTACCAAAGAAGCATACATATACTCCATCAACCAACCAACTAGGGAAGATAGGACCGAATCTGAGCATCTTTGAAAAATATGATTTGATCAAGAAAAAGAATCAGACTCTGACCAGCAGCACATACGCCCAGTTCTGGAAGCAGACGTCGACTGCACAACAGAGGCTACTATCAACATTCGACATGGAGAAGGGAATAATGCACATGGAATTTCTCCAAGCACAGGTGCCGGACCCAAAGGTAATCACTAATTACAAAAGGGCAACCTTTTAATTCCAGACTAAAGATGTGCACCCAGCCGATCAAATGGATCTGCATAAGAAAAATTGTGAAATGGTATTCTCTATGCTGGCACATGCTTCCACTACTGCATCCAGGTTACAAGTGTCTCTGAACAACGTCCAAACACAGTTGAAGTTGGAGAAGATATCATCCTTTGCCAAGGACAACAAGATCAAGACATTGGAGGAACTAGTCCTCAAGATCGGGTATGATCTCTCGAATGTGAAAGTAGTTGAGGAGATGATCAAGAAGAAAAATGCCGACATAGCGTCTTTGAGGAAACAATTGAAGATGCCACCAACAATAGATTCGCAGGAAAAGGAAATAGCAGAGACAAAAGGAGAAAAAGATGAAATGCTTAAACTGATCATGGAGCAGAATGCACAACTGAAGGAAATGGAAGCTGAGAAGGAGAATATAGTGAAAGAGAAAGAATAGTTGAAACCAATGGAAGTCATTCCATTGAGTGCAGTTCCACTCTCAGGAGTCAGCACAACATCAGTAGCAGAAGTCCCATCGACGAATCCACTGATATCTCTGGAAAAGATGGTTGAATTGGCCAAATCTATGGAAGAGATGAACCTGCAGGAGACAGAGATTAGCAGGCTCAAAAAGGAGATTGAGAACCTTCAGGAACTCAAATATTCTTATCAAACTAGCTTCTCCAAGGAAAAACAGGTGTCAGACCAGCTCAAACAAGAGTTACAACAGCTCCAGAAGCAAACAGTGGCAGGTAAAACACTGGCCGAAGTCAAAGAAAGTGTCTGGACAGACATCACCAAGTCTATGAATGAGATATGGCCAATGATACAGATTATGTTTGAGAAAAATGAATTGGTGTAGAGAAGTAAACAAGCCATCGAGAAGATCAGATCAGAACTGGGAGAGATGCCCACACATGCTAATAAAATCATCAAATTCTTGAATTCTAAAACCAGAGAGGAGTTGGAAGAGTTGAGAATTGAGGACAGAACATAAACCATCCTTTAGGTCAAAAGAGTCTTGACCAAGAGAGGACTGATGCTACAGCTAGAAGAAAAAGTTCAGGCCATGGACCTAGGGTTACAAAGGTTTTTCAGCAAGATTGAGGCTCTACAGAAGAAAGGTCTTCCTTGTCTGAAGGTGATAAACGACAAACTGATGACACTCCCAGACTACAAAAAGAGACTGGACGATGTGGCTAAGGATAGTTCAAAGTTTTTAGGAATTCAAGGAAGCATCACTGGCAAGGCATTCCTAGATGCACTTCAGTTGGACATCATCATTCAGCATGAGATCCGATACATCTTCATCACCAAGCCTACTTTTTCCAAGTACACAGAAATGGATGAAGTTTACCGAAGGCTACTCAAAGTCAGCGTTCCCAGTCATCTTCGATGGGAAGAACTTTGTGATCTGATCAAGTAGTAGATGAGCTGTCCCAGCCCAGTCAACTATCCAGTTAGATGAGGTCGTGCAGAGGCCTCCCCAACAACTCACCTAGAAAACAACATGCAGTTACGACACATCATCAAACAGTTCCTAGATTTCTGTAATTTGTTAAGTTAGTTAGGCTAAAAATAGATTTGCCACGTCCTGATCTTTAATGACAGGATCATTTGTAATTTTGGGTTATAAATACTTCACTTTTCGAAGTATTGAGGGTTGATCTTTACGCCCTGCGAGCTATCAGACTGTAGTATTTTTCAAGAGATCTTCCATTAATAAAAAGAGGCATTTTTACAGGATTCTTGTGTGTATTCACTGGTGATGTTTTCCTTTCTAAGTTAAATGTTATTCTCGCTTAGTTATCACACTGTTTTCTAAATCTAATCTTTGAAAGTAATGAATGTTGCAGGATTTATCTTTGTATACCTAGTTTTAGACTTTAAAATATTTTAGTGTTTCATCTTCTGATTTTACGATAAAGAAATTCTTAACTGCTTCTTTATTGTAATTTACATTCTCACCTTTTTCTGCTATTCCTCATTTATGCTACTAAAAGAATCCAACGATTACATTATCTCACCCTGTGAAAGTTTCTTTGCTTTTCTGGTTTAGATTTTATTTCGTGATACAAACCCCATAGCCCAATGGATGTGTAAACTATCTCAGCTAACACGACAAACACTACAACAACAAAACCAACACATTTTATTTACCTAGCCTAATATTTTAAAATTTGAAACATATCTAAATCATACAGAGAGATCCCTCTCTGAAGTTGGTAGGGCTATATCCCAGCTTCGAAGTGGTTGGATAAAGTTACCTCCCGTAGATTTATTCTTCTCCGACAACCTCTAGGAAATTTATAGAGCGTTAACAGATCCTACACATGTTATTGACATGAGTTCCTTGCAGGTATCGAATGAGGGAGTGCTCACGGTTGAGCCGGTCCACATCTTGGATCACCATGGTCGACAACTACAACATCGAATGGTAGATCAAGTCAAGGTCCAGTGGGACAATTATAGTATGCACTCAACGACCTGAGAGGATGCATATGATATGCATCAACAGTTTCCATTTTTCTTTGATAGATAGACATATGATACTGTGATACACTTTATTTCGGCATTTATACTGTGAAACTTTGGGACGAAGTTTAGACCAAGAGGGGGTGTATGTAACATCCCGCTTTGGCGCACTAAGCAAACTTATTCTTTGAGGACACTTGCTCGCAAGTGATCCAGATTTTTATGCTATTAAAACTTTTGATTTTGATTATGAGGCATTATGGGTTGATGACTTGTTGTTTTACTACATTGACATAGACAGGTGCTATTGACTCGGTTTTACTGAGTGTGCTAGGTTTTGGAACTTGAGGATGCAGAGGCATCGATGGAACCCCTTGGACTCCGGATCGAGTCAGGGAGTGTAACATTGGGGTTTGATTATTTTTACTATGATATTAGCGCATCTGATTAGATGATATGATATGGATGTATTCAAACATGATTTGTTGATGATGTAGGCTGACGATAACTTGCCGACCAGACTCACATATGGAGTAAAGGGATCGTGCACGACTACTAGAGATGTTGAGGGAGAGGTGTGGACAATAGCCTTGCCACAACCTACTAGCACTCCCGCCATGGCTCAAACTGTAGGTTAACGATTACCTAGTTTGAGAGGACCCACGATGCCATGAGGGCAGACTATGACAGTCACTCACAATGATTCTAAGGGGTGCCCAATAAGGTGGGGGCCTTATTCCTTAAAATCCCTTAGTCTCCCACAAGTTCACCTGGTGGAGTGTTGACTCCAGGGGTTATTGATGTCTACCAAATCAGTCAAGAGGTGAGTGGCACCCTTGGAGAACGTAGTGCATCCTGAAGGGCACGTCGCGCAAAATAAATATATTGAGGCGAGTGGCACCCTTGGAGCACGTAGTGCGTCCTGAAGGGCACATCACGCAAAAGAACAGATGAGGCGAGTGACACCCTTGGAGCACCTAGTGCGTCCTGAAGGGCATGTCACGTTGTTGATGATAGAAGGATGAACCTAGATGGCCCTAAGACAAATAACATGTTAAGTAATTTTAAAACAATTTCCCTAATTAAACGTTGCACAGTACGAAATTTAAGGCCTAAGTCTAAATTACGCTAGTGGTAGAACCTTGTCGTCTAAAAAAAATAAAATAAATTATAATAATAAAAATAAAAATAACTTAAATAATAATTTTGACCTTCATTGAATCTTGTAACATGAAGGGAGTAAGAAATTAATTTATTCATAAAAAATAGAATCTGTAGTAATAAATGTAAAAAGGGGAATTAATTATTTTATCTTTTTGATAATTTAAAAAAAAATAAAAATGAAAAATATTAATTAAATGATAAAAGGGAAAAGGGGTTAAATTCCACACCTGTCTTTTTGAGTTCTAAGTAAAAAGGGGAAAGGGGGCAAAAAAGAAGAAGAGGGGAAACTAGGGAAAAGAGGTAACATAAAAAGGAAAAAAGGGGAACTTAAGGGAAAAAGCAGAAAGTCAACTTAGTAAAGAATCTACCATTTAAGAGCTTCTATTTTTAAACTGAATTAACAATTTAATAAAAGGGAAAGCTATTAAAACCTGTAAGAGAATTTGGGGACACCTAGGAGTGATTCTAGGAGTAACTCTAGGTGGGTGAGGGAAATAAAGATAATTACTTAATTAAAGAAATTAATTCATGGAGGATTGTAGGGGATGAGAAACACTTGTACGGAGAGGAATTTTTGGGAATTTATTTTTAAAACTTTAATTAAATGAGATTTTAGGAAAGAAAGGAAGTTCGAAACTCTATAAAATAAAGGGAGGAGAAGGAGGAAGGACCATCTTCTGTTTGCGTAACATTATGCTGCAGAAATATCGACTTGACTGATTTACTTATGGGAGTTGGGATACCCAGCTCGGAGAGGAGTGGTAGCTCAGCTTTGCGAGGCGAGCTGGGAGCTAGACGAAACCTCTGGATAGTGTGTGTGGCCCCTTTGCAACTCGGGGGGTTAAGGAGGAAGAAGAGTACCCCTAGCATTGGTTGGGAGGTACTGGTGAGGTCTCGACGGTTGACGAGCAGGAGTCGCACAGAGCGCGGGATGCCACTCGGAGCGGGCGAGTAGGCAACGGTACGCTTACTTCATTTGAATGGTAGATTGTTGTAGGTTTTATGATTGGATCTGCATGATGATTATGTGAGTAGATTGGATGTTTAGATTGATAGCTGAAATTTTTCTTAGACTAGATCATTGGTTGTCGTCTCCTATGGCCTTGTTTTCCCGCATGTCTTGTCCACCTTACTAAGTGTGATTATGATCTTCATGGATATTAGCCTTCGTCCCTATCTCACCAGTCCTCGCCTGAGCAGTTGGCTAGGATCCTGATCTACGATCGTCGCCTTAGCGTTAAAAGACCTATGGATCTCAACGCCCTGCTTTTCTGTGCGAGGATGGTGAAGCGAAGGATGAACCCATACGTCGTCTACCTCTGTTTTTGTCCTTGCTTGATTGTTCGAATTGCGCCTTCTAGTACAACCCCTGCGTATGGCTTATCTTGCTTCCTTGTTTTTTATTTTCTGTGCCTTGAATGATAGAAACCCTACGATCCCTGCGACGAGTTATCCTTATGGCCCAGGCATTTTCTTACTGTTGTCAGCATCCTTATATTTGTATCGCGAGATGTGAAAAGCATTTAACTTCTTTCTGCGTTGTTTCATGTGGATTGACTTGTTTTTATTATTCTGCATTGTCTTTATGTAATGGAGGTAAAAACCTTACCTCTGCGATGGAAATTTTGTAACAGATGCAAATATATATATATATATATATATATATATATATATATATATATATATATATATATTACCTCTGCTATTTAAATAGATAATGGATGAAAAAAAAATATTACTTCAGCGTTAGTCATTATGTAATGGCTGTAAGATTTTACTCAACAATCGTATCTATGTAATGGCGGGATTATTGCGAATGTAATTTTTTTCGTTGATCATGAAATCGGTCCCTCTACCTTGCTCGATTTTTATGCTTGAATTCTTTTTATGTATGAATCAATTTTTTTTTACCAGTGTTTTTCGATGGGGGTTCACTACCTGTGTTTCTGTTTAAATCTTATTGGGGATTGGACGTAGGTGTGTTTTGGTTGTGTGAATGTGATTGTGTTGGTGCTAGACAGGACGCAGAGTCAAACCCCCGGCCGTTGCTCTTGGGCTAGGTTGTTTTTATTGAATTTACTTGGCCACGTTCTACCCTTCCATATAATTACCGGTAGCTGGACATGTTGGGCAGTGTGTGCCCCATTGTGGGCCTCCTCCTTGGCACTGGAGCTGAGCTCTTATGCTGTCTTAGGATTTTATCCATGAGCTTTGCTGGATGTTTAGAATGGTTCGTTTTCTTTCTTGACTGTTGCCCAATTTCCTCTGCAACTACAACTTCTAATGACGGTAATGCAACCAGCATGTTCTACGCATTCTGGAAACCCTTTTATTGCAATTTGTGACTATGTAATCGTCCCTGCAATCGTGACTGTGTAATGGAGGAATTAACATTACCTCAGTGAGTGTTTTAGGTGATGGTTGTGTGATTTTTCCTCTGAACACGGTATCTTTGTATTGGCTGTCATAATATCTCCCCATCATTTCGTTTAAGTGACTTAACAATGAATGGTCACAGGTCGCCTTGACCTTGGCAATGAACTGTGGTAGGCCTGAATTCCAATTTGGTCTTTAATCACAGGAAATTGAGACAGTGGGTCAGTTACCGCATGGGTCATGGAGTAAATCTGGCAGTGTAAATTTGGGGTTGTTTGGTAAGTAGTAAGTAATACGATCTAAAAATAGCTTGACTGTGTTAACTTACCACCAACTGCGGAGGCCACCTTGCCAATAACCTTTCACATCAGCAACTTTAGGTTCCTGAATAAACGTTACAAATTTTCTTTTAAAACGTTTCTCTAAAATACTGTTGGGATAATGTGGCATATTGTGATAGCTACACCATTTACTAGCTTTTATTTCAAAATCATCTGCTCAGCGTAAGTTAACGATTCATAACCCTAAAGTCGCGCATTGTCTTTATGCCATCCATTGGCCAAATCTTCGCTGCGATGCCGTTCAGATCTTCTGGCATGCACTCTTAGTTTCCCAGTTGTCGTGAAGCTCCTAAAGGTAAAGTTTTGTTAGTAATTATCATTGTTTTTTTTTATTATTATTTTTAAATCAAGATTTAGGTTTTAGTTAAATTTTCAAATCAAAATTTACGACTTAGCCTTTAGTTTCTTGTTGTTGATTTTGATGCTTTTATTTGGCTTAATGGTTTGGCTGCAAATATATCCCCGCACCAAAAGTTGTGGAATCGAATTTATCATATGTGGACAAAAGAATGGTGGTTTTATAATTTGTGTTGTGATTAGATTGGTTCAAACAAACCGCACCTTTATCTTTTAGTAACATAAATTTCCATAGCTAAATGAATATGGGTTGATTTAAAAAAATAAAAAACAAAAGAAAAGAGAGAATTTTATTGTTATTGGATAATATATAAAATGTAATGCCTTTTTAAGTTAAGTACAATAAGTTAATATGATATTAGTAATTGGGATTTTGCAATTATTTAAATTACTTTATTTTTAAAGTTTGGTTGGTAACTCATCGACTATTGGGATTTAGATTGAGTACTTGATCTGTAATTAATGCTAATTTAAGTCATAGATAATGCCCTTTGTCTTGATTAATGGTTGGGTAGTGACGAAGTCATTTTTGGCTTGCGCTTCCCGTTGAGGGGGTTGTTGTTCAAAATTAATTAATGTTAGTACCTGGTTTTATAAACATTTAATATGCTTGATTTTCTCACTGTAAGGGTTCTAGTTACTTGTGTATTTAAAATGGGGTGTGTTGGGATGTTAGGATGATTGAATTTAGCTTTGTGGTCTTGGTATGCTTGTGTTGGGCGGGATGTAGAAACCTCCTTATTCCTCAGAACAGTCGCCATCCCTGAGACCTTAAATGGTCAAAATCGATGGGAACCTAGGCTTGAGCATTGCTTATGTGTCATGGAGGTCCTAACCATTGCAGGGTAGGATGGGCGGGTAGTCATTCTTATTTTTGTTAGATCGTCATGTTGTTGTTGTGTGAGTTTCTTACGTGGTTTACGTCATCGTGTTGTGTTGTTGAGTATAATGTCATGTTTACCTTCCTACACACCCACACACAAAACAAATAATTTTTTTTTTTGCACTTGTTATGTGAGGCTTGATGTCGTGACGAAACGGGAGGTTCGTTACAAAATATGAATTTTGATAATGGTATAATTAAAAGTTTGATTTTTAATTGATTATTGGTAAATCTTGACAGATACTTGTAGGTTACCATATTAAATTTGTGTCTATTTATTATGATGGATGTTGAAATTCATGGCTTAATACTCAATTCCTATAGATCACAATGAATAGTTCATTTAAAAATTTCCAATACTTACAGGGGCCTATTACAAGCTCATAGTCTCTTAACATATGTACAGTTGTCCTGTATATATTGCAATTATGGTTGAATTTATGTTGAATAAATTTTATTTTAAAATCTATAACTATTGTTTTATAATATGAATAGTTTCATATAGAGTTAAATTGAAGAGATAATACTCTTTATATTACTGGTTGTAGATAAATTTGGATTAGGGTTATAAACTTGTTTGATACACAAATTTGATAGTAGGATTAAAATTCATGCGATCATTTATCATTATTATTATGATAATGATGATGATTAAATTCCATTGAGATTAATTGGTTTACCACACCTTAAGAAAGAAATAGATTATTTTGATTTCTTTAAAACAAATTTGGATTAGGGTTATAAACTTGTTTGATACACAAATTTGATAGTAGGATTAAAATTCATATGCCCATTTATTATTATTATTATTATGATAATGATGATGATTAAATTCCATTGAGATTAATTGGTTTACCAGACCTTAAGAAAGAAATATATTATTTTGATTTCTTTAAAATTGTATTGATGTGCTAAAAAAACATTGAGATAAACGTTCCAAAATCACCATAGTTTTGATGACTTAGGAGGTTAGGAAGGTATGTATTGTGACAAATATTTTGAAATTGGGATCTAATTTGGGAATAGGCAGGGCAATCTAAGAGGATGTGTTTTTCATCTTCAACCCTCTTAGTGTCACAAACATGACATATTCTTTCATCCCATGGTGTTTTGGGAATTGTCCAATGCCCGGTTTCACTATGTAGCTCGTGAGAGTTTGTTCTTATTTTAACAATGTTGATTTTCTTCTTTTCACTTCTTAAAATTGAGAGGTAGTTTTGATCTTCTAAATTAGGGTTGACCATCTGCTTGCAGTATCTTAGTTTTCTTTTATCCTCTAATTCTTTATCACACCACATATTCTCCTTAAATTTAAAATTGATAATATTTGTAATATTATCAATATTCTGCATGATGACTTCTTCTTGTATTCCCCAATGTATATACATATATAAGTGATGATAATAATTTCTATGATTTGAATAACTGAAATGAAAATGAAATGAAAATATGGATACATTAATTTGCAGATGTTATTGGCGGTTTACTTAATGTGACAAGATCCATTAGGGGTGCATTCAGGTGGGATTGCATCAACATTTTATTGGACTCTGCGAACATTGAAAGTTATGTGATTAAGTTATATTTTGATTTAATTTATGAAAATTATTATTGCATCAATTGTAATGTGTCGAGGCACAAGGAACATGCTTGTCGATTGATCCACATATGGGTAATGAAGTTGTATGGAAAAATTCTGAGTATCATCATGGAAGGAGGAGTAGCGTTCTTGTTTCCACCTACTAGCACTCATTTCATGGCCCGAGTTGAAAAGCTAGGGATGCTTTTATTCTAAGGTTGCATGTTGTTGCGGGGGTAGGCCGTAGACTCAGTCACTCATGAGGATTAGTTGTGGGGCACACAATAAGGTGAAAACCTTATTTCTTAGTGACCTTTAGTTTCTCAACAAAGGACAATAAAAATTAGTTAATATTGTTTCCACCATTGTGCCATTTTCACATCAAGAAAAAATGGATAATTGAATGAAAAATACAATAAAGTAATTCTTGAAGGGATTGAGATACATGACACCCTTGGTATCATTAATGAATTTATAATTTGATAGTGAATGAAAAGTTAAATTGAAAAGTATCAAAGAGAATTCTTTTAACATGCATTTCTATGTAATAAGAGAAAACAATCATATAATATGCATTATATTTAGAAAGAAAAGAGAGATTAACTTAAAATAATGGTAGCTTAAATAAATATATGTATACCAACTACTATATCATAATATGAAGTAAGATCTATCTGATTAAAAGTATTAAGAATAGTAAATATAATGAAGAGAATCTGCATGAAATGAAATTGAAACTATGTTAATTGTTAATTAGTAAAAATTAATTACTAGTGCACCCTTAAGTTAAGAGAGGAAATATGAATTGAATTGTGGGAAAAGAAAAATAGGTTTAAGAGAAGTTAAAGTGAATTAATAAATAATTTAGACAAATAACTCTATAACTCTATGTGCATCACTAAAATACAAATCCTTAAGAAGATCAAGGGAAAACTTAGGAGTGAAAATAAGAAATGTAGAAGCTAAGTGAGAAAAATTCATTATTTTATAATTTTAAATATGCAATTACATGTGCACAAAGACAAATGGGAGAGTGAATGTTAAGTTAATAGTAAATTAGTAAAATATATTTTTGCATAGATTAGAGAAGTGGCATGGGCCACAAATACTATAAAAAAAGGGCTTGAGTTTTGAGGAAAACACTTTTTGGCACCTTAAAGCTACATGGATATTGTAAAGCTAAAATAAATTTTCATTAGTATATGTTGAGAGTTTGATTTATTAAAATTTGTTGAAATGTGGGGATTCTTCAGGCTTAAGACTTCTTTTTTGAATAATTGGCAAGTGAGATACTTTTTCATAAAGCTCTTTTGTGATTCGAGGGTCCTTGGGGAATGAGATCAACCATAAGAGTTAGTAGAGAGGTTAACCCATAGATTATCAAGTAATCAATGAGCTGATGCAAAATTTAAGAATTAGTAGGGAGGTCAACCCATAGATCATCAAGTAATCAATGAGTTGATGCAAAATTGAAAGTTGGAGCTCACTATTAAAGTCTTCAACAAATCAAATCAAGGATAACTACATTATGACAACTCTCAAATTTCACTCATTATAAATATGAATATTGTTAATATTACAATTTGATCATTATTCATATTTATTATAAATTATATTCCTTCAAAAAAATTATTAAATGAATTAGTGTAAATTTCATTTATTTTATTGTATATTGATAGGTTGAAATATGAACTTAAGATTTTGGAAATTATATATATATATATATATATATATATATATATATAATTCTCACCAACATGAGAAATGACATTTGAAAGGTATTGATATAGAATTTATATTATTCAAATATTAAAAATCAATATTACAACAGTAGTTGGAATGGCATTCGAGTATTTAATGTCGTGTCCTTGATACTATACTTTTATTACATTTATTACTCCCTGCCAAAGTAGGAATATAGCAATGAGTTTGCTATTGATTTGACATTAATTTATTTTATATTTTAGACTTGTTTGTAAAATTTAATGTTTAACTTAAGAAAATAAATATATATTTTTTGATATAGTAAAAATATTTATTTTTCTTATCTCTAATTGGTTAATATATTTCAAGTCTTATTGTTTCCTTCATGTATTTCAATATTTAAAATTAATTGCATAATCAATAACAACAATTCTAATTGGTTGTACAATATATATAACACTCATTACACCACCACAATAAAAATATTTTTTAAAATTTATATTTCCCAATATAAAAAAAAATGAATAGTGATGATGATGTTTTGGATGTGTCATATCATAACATATTAAAATATTATATAAATTAATATATATATATATATATATATATATATATATATATATATATATATATATATATATATATATATATATATATATATTATAATATGTATGTTAACACATTAAAATATTATATGTATTAAAATATATATTATAATATTATATAAGTTACAATATATATTATATATAATATATATGTTAACACATAAAATATTATAATATATTATATATTAAAATGTATATTATATTTTATAATATATATATTGATGCAACCCGCACTCCTCGGAGCACGATCGCTCTTGCAGGACCTTCTTTCCTCTCGGCCCGAAGAGCGTCAATACTCTTCTATCTCTCAATCGGAAGATCTGCACCCACAGTTCTTGTCTCGCGATCCTCCTTTAACGACACTCAGAGGATTGGAACTTCGCTACTTCGCGAGTTCACGGATGCTCAATATACTCTCGACTTCCCGAGACCCGATGCACCGATAAATCACTGACTTTCTCCTCCACTATCGGGGCCTCTGTCCTTATCGCGATATCGCAACTCGCAACTCGCGACCCCAAGCACTCGGATTTCCAATCCCCAATACACGAGACGTCGAAATGCCGAACTCGCGATTTTGCTCCCTCTGGACTTCGCCACTCGCGAGATCAAATGATTCCTTCCTCGACTTCCGAGGCCCGAGACGCCGATATTCGCGATATCGCTACCTCGCGACTTCGCTGCTCGCGAGATCAAATAATTTCCTCGTCGACGCCCGATACCCGAGACGCCGAACCTCCGATGGTTTATGCCACCTGTCCTTCAATATCTCCTATGGCCCACACTACTTACACGGTTGTCGGGATATCGCACCTCGTTATATCGCAACTTCCGCTGTGCAGATTTGGAGTCTCGTCTTATGAACTCCCGATGTGCCGATCCACGAGTAGAACCATGCCCCTCGCGATTCCGATCGACGGCTCCTGCCCTTCTGAGCTTCGAACCTTTCCTCGTGCTTGCACTGCGACCTCCTTGCAACTCCAAGCGGTCCAACAACCCATAGATCTTCATGAAATCTCCTTGGAGAAATTTGACCATCCGTCCTTTCCAATGGAACTCCACAAAATGATGAGGTGCTCTTCCACAAAACTCGCCACCCTGTGCACAAACCTGCAACTTTCTCTGCAAGCCTTCCAAGCATGAATTTTATATATCCTCCTTCGACGAACTCGAAGGCCTATCCTTCCTGAGCTTCTCTCAAAACTCCTGAGTCTCTTCAGGAGAACTCTTTGCACGCACTCCTTGCGGAAAATCTTCAACACGCCTAAGTGTTGAAGCTTCGACTCTGCGCACAAACTTGTAGCAGCAGTCTTGATTCCCTTCACTCAGAATCGAAACTCTGAGATTCCGTCTAGCCTGCGCACGCCTTGCACGGCTCCTTCGTGCCCAATTGCACTTCTGAGATGAATGGGGAAAAAAACTGACTCTAATTGAACCCTTCTGTCGACGCACTCCTTGCGGACAATTCAACTGCACTCCTTGCAGGAATCTCTTGGCTCAACTAGAGAAACAATTGAAACTCATTCACATTCCTCCTCAGACTTCAATTCAACCATGAAATCACATACACAGCATATAAAAACAAATGTATGATAAGAAACAAACATTCATGAGCATAATATCACTAATACACAGAGAATGACACAACCATGAAATTGAATCCAAGCTTTTCTATTAATTCAATATCTGTACATGGGTGTTCTTCATACACTTATCTGCCTACTCTCATCAACAATGCTGCTTCATATGTTACAATGTACAAAGGAGGGTGTCTATATCTCGTTTCCCTCTCGAGCTCTAAAGCTATCAAATCTAGAATTAAATTCCTATCTAACTTTACATTAAATCTATTAAATGCCTCATCTACCTAAGGACGTGAGCTATCTGCTCAAGGTCCATTTACAATATGCAAGTGTGCCTCCTCTTTAAATGACTTCATTAAAGACTCGCGCAACAATTTCAAAGTGAAGTTCAAAAAGAAATTTGCTGGCTTGTTCAACTGTCTTCTGCTTTCGTGCTGGCTCGCTTGACGTGGGCGATGCTCCTCGGTTTTCTAACCACAAAGAATTGTGGATCTTCATTCTTCTCAACCTCTGTAAGAAGTTCCTTCCCACTCATGAGAAGTATTGTGCTACTTACTTCCGGTCTCACTTCCTTATCCTTTATTGGAAGCAACGTATGGGTTCTCCCATTCTTCTCCAGGGTATATGTGTTCATTCTCCCATCATGAATCACATTTCTGTCGTATTTCCATGGTCTACCTAGCAATAAATGACATACATCCATGGGAATAACATCACACAAAATCTTATCATTATACCCACCTATATTGAACTCAACCAAGCACTGTTTAGTAACACTCACCTGGTGTCCCTTCTGTAGCCACGAAACTCTGTATGGACTGGGATGATCAGTCGTCTCCAGCTCCAACTTCTCTACCATCTCTGTTGAAATGAGATTATCTGTGCTACCACTGTCTACGATAACCTTGCATTTCCTATCCTTGGTCTTGCAAGCTGTCCTAAACAGTCTGGTCCTTTGGAATGAGCTTTCCACCTCTTTCTCGGGTGTCAAAAGGACTTTATGCATCCCAAGCGATCTTCCTCCTTCTGCATCTTCGGTCTCAACATCACGCTTCTGCGCCTCTGTGATGTGAGATTCTCCGATGTCCTTCTTTTTCTCTGGACACTCGAATGACTTATGTCCATTCTTCCCACATGTGAAACATGTGATTACTCCACCTCTTCCTCTACCCCGACCTCTAGTACGAGGAAGAGTATTTGCATCAGCATAATATCCTCGCTGATCATTTTGCTGTCCTCTTTGTTCAACATATGGCCCTCGCTGTGAGGTCCCACCTCTTTCAACTTTACCCTAAGGTTTATTCCATTCCTCCTTGGGCTTCTGAGTTCTTTCCTAGGCAACTGCCTTGTCTCTGGGCTAACTTTTGCCTCTCCCTCACTGACCTTGCTTACGGCTCAGCTTCTCTTCTGCTTTCAGAGCCATCTGATAAGCATCCTCTACTGTCCTAATGGTAACCATGCTCAATTCATCTTGAATGTCATATCTCAGACCATTTAGATATCTGGCAACCTTCTCATCATCGCTCTCCCGATGACCTGCGCTGATGTTCAATCGATAGAATTCTTCAGTGTATTCTTTCACCATCATCAACTTCTGTCTCAGGTTATGCATTCTCCTGAACAATGTGATTTGATAATCCCTTGGGATGAACTTCGCTTTCATCTTCGCAATCATTCGATCCCAACTCTTGATCTTCTGCTTGCCTTTGCAGCGTCTATCAACTTGTAGCTCGCCCCACCATAAGGATGCATGTCCTTTAAAGCGCGTGAAAGCATGTCTGACCTTCTTATCCTCTTCGATATCCTCATAGTCGAAGTAGGTGTCAAGAGCTCTTATTCAATCTAGCAGCTCTTCTACATCCCGATTTCCTTCATAGACTGGAATGTCCATTTTTGTCTTCACACCCATCCTGACAATGGCTTTGATCAACCGCTCGGTTGATGCATCCTATGCTGTGACCTCTTCTTCATGTCCAACTTCCTCTTCAACCAACTCCGCGTCTTTGTGCTATCTCCATTTCCTCAAGCCTTGCTCAGAGATCTCTCATCTGCCTCTCCATTTCTGGATTCCCT
Organism: Picea glauca; assembly: GCA_000966675.3. NCBI lineage: Eukaryota > Viridiplantae > Streptophyta > Pinopsida > Pinales > Pinaceae > Picea > Picea glauca. The sequence continues at coordinate 143,998 of JZKD02S2302555.1, read as the reverse complement.
GCCGGCCTGCCTCTTCTTCGCACCTCCCTATCTTCGAGATCAAGTGACTGTCTTTCTCTTCTGGGTGGCATGATGAATTTACTCTCTTCTCTGCTACAGAAAGCAAAGATATTCCCGCTCTGATACCACTTGATGCAACCCGCACTCCTCAGAGCACGATCGCTCTCGCAGGACCTTCTTTCCTCTCGGACCGAAGAGCATCAATACTCTTCTATCTTCCAATTGGAATATCTACACCCACAGTTCTTGTCTCACGATCCTCCTTTAACGACACTCGGAGGATCGACACTTTGCTGCTTCACGAGTTCACGGATGCTCAATATACTCTCGACTTCCCGAGACCCGATGCGCCGATCAATCACTGAATTTCTCCTCCACTATCGAGGCCTTTGTCCTTATCGTGATCTCGCCACTCGCGACCCCAAGCGCTTGAATTTCCAATCCACGATACATGAGACGCTGAAATGCTGAACTCGCGATCTCGCTCCCTTGGGACTTCATCACTCGCGAGATCGAATGATTACTTCCTCGACTTTCGAGGCTTGAGACGCTAATATTCGCGATATCACTACCTCGCAACTTCGCTGCTCGCAAGATCAAATAATTTCCTCGTCGACGCCCGATGCCCGAGACATCAAACCTTTGATGGTTTATTCCACCTGTCCTTCAATATCTCCTGTGGCCCACACTACTTACACAGTTGTCGGGATATCGCACCTTGTTATATCGCGACTTCCACTGCGCAGATTTGGAGTCTGGTCTTACGAACTCCCGATGTGCTGATCCACGAGTAGAACCACGCCCCTCGCGATTCCGATCGATGGCTCCTACCCTTCTGAGCTTCAAACCTTTCCATGCGCTTGCACTGCGACCTTCTTGCAACTCCAAGCAGTCCAACAACCCATGGATATTCACGAAATCTCCTTGGAGAAATTCAACCGTCCGTCCTTTCCAATGGAACTCCACTAAATGATGAGGCACTCTTCCACAGAACTCGCCACCCTGCGCACAAACCTGCAACTTTCCCTGCAAGCCTTCCAAGTGCGACTTATCTATATCATCCTTCGACGAACTCGAATGCCTATCCTTCCTGAGCTTCTCTCACAACTCCTGAGTCTCTTCAGGACAACTCTTTGCACGCACTCCTTGCAGCAAATCTTCAACACGCCTAAGTGTTGAAGCTTTGACTCTGCGCACAAACCTGCAGCAGCAGTCTTGATTCCCTTTACTCAGAATCACAACTCTGAGATTCCGTCTAGCCTGCGCACGCCTTGCATGTCTCCTTCGTGCCCAACTACACTTCTGAGATGAATGAGGACAAAAGCTGACTCTAATTGAACCCTTCTATCGATGCACTCCTTGCGGACAATTCAACTGCACTCCTTGCAGGAATCTCTTGGCTCAACTAGAGAAACAATTGAAACTCATTCACATTCCTCCTCAGACTTCAATTCAACCATGAAATCACATACACAGCATATAAAAGCAAATGTATGATAAGAAACAAACATTCATGAGCATAATATCACTAATACACAGAGAATGACACAACCATGAAATTGAATCCAAGCTTTTCTATTAATTCAATATTTGTACATGGGTGTTCTTCATACACTTCTCTGCCTGCTCTCATCAACAATGCTGCTTCATATGTTATAATGTACAAAGGAGGGTGTCTATATCCCGTTTCCCTCTCGAGCTCTAAAGCTATCAAATCTAGAATTAAATTCCTATCTAACTTTACATTAAATCTATTAAATGCCTCATCTACCTAAGGACGTGAGCTATCCTCTCAAGGTCCATTTACAATATACAAGTGCGCCTCCTCTTTAAATGACTTCATTAAAGACTCGCGCAACAATTTCAAAGTGAAGTTCAAAAAGAAATTTGCTGGCTTGTCCAACTGTCTTCTGCTTTCGTGCTGGCTTGCTTGACGTGGGCGATGCTCCTGCATCATATATGTTAAGATATTAAGATATTATATATATTAATATATATATTATATAAATTACAATACATATTATATATTTTATAATAAATATAACACATAAAATATTATATATTAAAATGTATATTATATTTTATTATATATATGTTAAGATAGTAAAATATTATATATATTAAAATATATATTATAAAATGTGAAATGTTTATTTTTATTTTTTATTTTTTAAATAAGATTTGCAGTTGGCTTGCTTAATTTAACTAGAAGGAAATTCAGGTTAATCCTAAAACTGTATGACAACTACATTAAAGTAAAATCATGGCAAGATATTTTGTCCATTACCGGTTATGAAAAATCTATAAACTGTGTCATCATGGAGTAATAAGGCTTTCTCCATCCTTTGTGAGTCTATGTCGAATTCTTTTAAAAAACTGATTTCTTTTAAGATTATGAAACTAGCTCATTTGTTAGCATATTATTCATGTTTCAAAGTAATCATCATGAATAATTATAGGGTGTTAACTATCATCTTCATTTCCAAATTTACTTAGCAGAGACTAAGCTGCCATGCAACCCTTGTTATAAGAACCAATACCGTATGTTGGAAGTTGAACTTGCTATTAGCATTATAAAATTAAAAATGATTTCTCATTTAATTTTATAAGTGAAAATATGCATTTTGATAACTGGTATAATTAAAAGTTTGATTTTTAATTTTATATGTGGAAATATGCATTTTGATAATGATATAATTAAAAGTTTGATTTTTAATTGATAATTGGTAAATCTTCACGGATACTTGTAGGTTACCATATTAAATTTGTGTCTATTTATTATGATGGATGTTGAAATTCATGGCTTGATACTCAATTCCTATAGATCACAATGAATAGTTCATTTAAAAATTTCCAATACTTACAGGGGCCTATTGCAAGCTCATAGTCTCTTAACATATGTACATAGTTGTCTTGTATATATTCCAATTATGGTTGAATTTATGTTGAATAAATTTTATTTTAAAATCTATAACTATTGTTTTATAATATGAATAGTTTCACATAGAGTTAAATTGAAGAGATAATACTCTTTATATTACTAGTTGTAGACAAATTTGGATTAGGGTTATAAACTTGTTTGATACACAAATTTGATAATAGGATTAAAATTCATGCGATCATTTATCATTATTATTATGATAATGATGATGATTAAATTCCAGTGAGATTAATTGGTTTACCACACCTTAAGAAAGAAATAGATTATTTTGATTTCTTTAAAACAAATTTGGATTAGGGTTATAAACTTGTTTGATACACAAATTTGATAGTAGGATTAAAATTCATATGCCCATTTATTATTATTATTATTATGATAATGATGATGATTAAATTCCATTGAGATTAATTGGTTTACCAGACCTTAAGAAAGAAATATATTATTTTGATTTCTTTAAAATTGTATTGATGTGCTAAAAAAACATTGAGACAAACGTTCCAAAATCACCATAGTTTTGATGACTTAGGAGGTTAGGAGGGTATGTATTGTGACAAATATTTTGAAATTGGGATCTAATTTGGGAATAGGCAGGGCAATCTAAGAGGAAGTGTTTTTAATATTCAACCCTCTTAGTGTCACAAACATGACATATTCTTTCATCCCATGGTGTTTTGGGAATTGTCCAATGCYCGGTTTCACTATGTAGCTCGTGAGAGTTTGTTCTTATTTTAACAATGTTGATTTTTTTCTTTGCACTTCTTAAAATTGAGAGGTAGTTTTGATCTTCTAAATTAGGGTTGACCATCTCCTTGCAGTATCTTAGTTTTATTTTATCCTTTAATTCTTTATCACACCACATATACTCCTTAAATTTAAAAGTGATAATATTTGTAATATTATCAATATTCTGCATGATGACTTCTTCTTGTATTCCCCAATGTATAGACATATATAAGTGATGATAATAATTTCTATGATTTRAATAACTGAAATGAAAATGAAATGAAAATATGGATACATTAATTTGCAGATGTTATTGACGGTTTACCTAATGTGACAAGATCCCTCAGGGGTGCATTCAGGTGGGATTGCATCAACATTTTATTGGACTCCGTGAACATTAAAAGTTATGTGATTAAGTTATATTTTGATTTAATTTATGAAAATTATTATTGCATCAATTGTAATGTGTCGAGGCACAAGGAACATGCTTGTCGATTGATCCACATATGGGTAATGAAGTTGTATGGAAAAATTCTGAGTATCATCATGGGAGGAGGAGTAGCGTTCTTGTTTCCACCTACTAGCACTCATTTCATGGCATGAGTTGAAAAGCGAGGGATGCTTTTATTCTAAGGTTGTATGTTGTCATGGGGGTAGGCCGTAGACTTAGTCACTCATGAGGATTAGTTGTGGGGCACACAATAAGGTGATAACCTTATTTCTTAGTGACCTTTAGTTTCTCAACAAAGGACAATAAAAATTAGTTAATATTGTTTCCACCATTGTGCCATTTTCACATCAAGAAAAAATGGATAATTGAATGAAAAATACAATAAAGTAATTCTTGAAGGGCTTGAGATACAAGACACCTTTGGTATCGTTAATGAATTTATAATTTGATAGTGAATTAAAAGTTAAATTGAAAAGTATAAAAGATAATTCTTTTAACATGCATTTTTACATAAGAAGAGAAAACAATCATATAATATGCATTATATTTAGAAAGAAAAGTGAGATTAACTTAAAATAATGGTAGCTTAAATAAATATATGTATACCAACTACTATATCATAATATGAAGTAAGATCTAGTTGATTAAAAGTATTAAGAATAGTAAATATAATGAAGAGAATCTGCATGAAATGAAATTGAAACTATGTTAATTATTAATTAGTAAAAATTAACTACTAGTGCACCCTTAAGTTAAGAGAGGAAATATGAATTGAATTGTGGAAAAAGAAAAATAGGTTTAAGAGAAGTGATGCAAGAGCATTGCCCACGTCAAGCAAGCAACACAAATTTCTTTTTGAAAGCACCTTGATATTGTTGCGCAAACATTAATGCGTGGATTTAATGAAGCGCACTTTGTATATTGTAAATGGACCTTGAGCGGATAGCTCTCATCCTTAGGTAGATAGTCGACATTTAATAGATTTAGTGCTGGTAGATAGGAAATTTAATTGTATATTTTATAGCGTAGAGTCCAAGAGGGAAAACAGAATATAGACACCCTCATTGTATCATTGTAACATTATCATCGAGAGCATTCTGAAGAGAGAAGAGCATGTAGAGAAGTGTATGAAGAACACCCATGTACAGACATTGAATTAATAGAAAAGCTTTGATTCAATTCCATGGTTGTGTTATTCTCTATGTACTTATGATGTTATGCTCATAAATGTTTGCTTTCTGTTATACACTTGCTTTTATATGCTGTGTATGTGATTTCATGGTTGAATTGAAGTCTGAGAGGAAATGTGAATGAGTTTCAATTGCTTCTCTAATTGAGCCAAGAGATTCTTGCAAGGAGTGCAGTTGAATTGTCCACAAGAAGTGCGTTGACAGAAGGGTTCAATTAGAGTTAGCTTTTGTTCTCATTCATCTCAGAAGTGCAGAGATATCGTGCCGTGCAAGGAGTGCGCAAGCCAACAAAGTCCCAGAGTTGCGATTCTGAGCAAAGGAATTTAGACTGCTACTGCAGGTCTGTGCGCAGAGTCAAAGAACTTCAACACTTAGACATTGTTGAATATTTGCCGCAATGGGTGCATGCAAAGAATTCTTTTGAAGGACTTGAGAAGTCGAGAACAAGCTCAGAAGGAGCAGGCCTTCGAATTCATTGAAGGATAAGCGCAAGGGAAGTTTCTGTTGAAGGTTCGGAAAAAACGTCGCAGGTTGGTGAGCAGACATCGAGTTTCGTTGAGAGACACTTCTTCCTTTTCGTGGATTTTTCACAGGGAAGAAATGGATGGACGGAATTCTCCAAGGAGATTTCGCGAAGCTCCTTGGAACATTGGATCTTGCGGGGTGAAAGGAGGCTACAGTGCAGGTGTGGAAAAGGTTCGAATCTCAAGAGGGCAAGAGCCGTCGATCGGGATCATGAGGAGCGTAGTTCTACTCGTGTATCGACATATCGGGAGTTTGTGAGGTAAGAGTCCAAATCTATGCAACATAAGTCGCGATATAGCGAGGTTCGATATCCCGACAACTGCGGAAGTAGTGTGGGCCACAGGAGATAGTGGAAGACAGGTGGCATAAACCATCGGGGTTTCAGTGTCTTGGACATCGGGAGTCGAGGTAGGAGTCATTTGGTCACGCGAGTGGCGAAGTCGCGAGGAAGCGAGATCGCGAGTCTCAGCATTTCGGCGCATCGGGTATCAGAGGTTGGAACCCTGAGTGGTTGGTGTCACGAGCTGTGAAGGCGTGATAGAGCGAAGTCCCGATAGCGGAGGAAAAAAGTCAGCGTGGCTGATACATCGGGTCTCAGGGATTCGAGAGCCTAGAAATCGATAGTGAACTCGCGAAACCATGAAGTTCTGATCCTCTGAATGCAGAAAGGGGGATTGAGCCGAAGAGAATCTGTGGGTAAGGAAGATTCTCGAAAGGAATCAGAAGAACCTTTGAAGTTCTTCGGGCCGAAGAGGAAAGAAGATCCTGTGTAGGCATGTGGACCTTCCGACCTGCGGGTGGTGAAGGGGCCACGTTGCGTCAAGTGGTATCATAGTAGGAATATCTTTGCTTTCTAAAGTAGAGAAAGAGAGAAGTCACCATGCCGTCGAGGAGAGAAAGACAGTCACTTGACCCAGAAGATAGGGAGTTAGGAAGAAGAGGCAGGCCAACAGGAAATCCAGAAATGGAGAGGCAGATGAGAGATCTCAGAGCAAGGCTTGAAGAGATGGAGACAGCTCAAAGACGTGGAGTTAGTGCAGGGGATCTTAGTGATTCTGAATTTGAAGAGGGAGCTGGACATGAAGAAGAGGTCACAGCAGAAGATGCATCAATCGAGCGGTTGATCAAAGCTATCGCCAGAATGGGTGCGAAGGCGAAGACGGACATTCCAGTCTACGAGGGGAATCTGGATGCAGAGGAGCTACTAGACTGGATTAGAGCTCTTGACACTTACTTCGATTATGAGGATATCGAAGAGGATAAGAAAGTCAAGCATGCTGTTACATGCTTGAAAGGACATGCAGCGTTATGGTGGGAATTGACACTTACTTCGATTATGAGGATATCGAAGAGGATAAGAAAGTCAAGCATGCTGTTACATGCTTGAAAGGACATGCAGCATTATGGTGGGACGAGCTACAAAATGATAGACGCTGCAAAGGAAAGCAAAATATTAAGAGTTGGGATCGAATGCTTGCGAAGATGAAGGCAAAGTTCATCCCAAGGGATTACCAAATTACTCTGTTCAGGAGGATGCAGAACCTGAGACAGAAGCTAATGATAGTGAAAGAATACACTGAGGAATTCTATCGACTGAACATTAGAGCAGGTCATCGGGAGAGCGATGATGAGAAGGTTGCCAGATATATGAATGGTCTGAGATATGACATTCAGGATAAACTGAGCATGGTCACCATCAGGACGGTAGAGGATGCTTATCAGATGGCTCTGAAAGCCAAGGAGAAGCTGAGCCGAAAGCAAGGTCAGCGAGGGTGAGGTAGGAGTCAGCCCAGAGGTAAGGCAGTTGCCCAGGATAAATACCAGAAACCCAAGGAGGAATGGAAGAAACCTCAGGGTAAAGTTGAGAGAGGTGGAACCTCACAGCGAGGACAACCATATGCCGAACAGAGAGGGCATCAAAATGATCAGCGAGGAGATTATGCTGATGCAAATACTCTTCCTCGTACTAGAGGTCGAGGTAGAGGCTGAGGGGGAGTGATCACATGTTTTACATGTGGGAAGAATGGACACAAGTCATTTGAGTGTCCAGAGAAAAAGAAGGACATGGGAGAAACTCACATCACTGAAGCGCAGAGGCGGGATGCTGAGAACAAAGATGCAGAAGGCAGAAGATCGCTTGGGATGCATAAAGTCCTTTTGACGCCCGAGAAGGAGGTGGAGGACACGACTCAAAGAAGCAGACTGTTCGGAACCGCATGCAAGACCAAAGACAGAAAGTGCAAAGTTATCATGGATAACGGAAGCACAGATAACCTCGTTTCAACCGAGATGGTGGAGAAACTAGAACTGGAGACAACTGATCACCCGAGTCCATATAAAGTCTCATGTCTACAAAAAGGACACCAGGTGAGTGTTACTAAATAGTTCTTGGTTGAATTCAAAATAGGAGGATACAATGATAAGATTCTGTGTGATGTTATTCCCATGGATGTATGTCATTTATTGTTGGGTAGACCATGGCAATATGACAGAAATGTGATTCATGATGGGAGGATGAACACATATACCCTAGAGAAAAATGGGAGAACACATATGTTGCTTCCGAAAAAGGATAAGGAGGTGAAGCTGGAAGTGAGCAACACAATACTTCTCATGAGTGGGAAGGAACTTCTTAAAGAGATGGAGAAGAAGGAAGATCCACAATTCTTTGTTGTCAGAAAGCCGAGGATTGTTCTGACTAGCACAAGAGTGGATGATTTGCCGGATGAAGTTTAGGAACTGCTCGAAGAGTTCACTGACATCATAGTGGACGAATTACCTCATTCGTTTCCACCGATGAGAAGTGTGAGTCACCATATAGACCTCATACCAAGAGCTAGTTTTTCGAATAAAGATGTGTACAGGTTGACACCACAAGAAAATGAAGAGGTCAAGAAGCAGGTCTAGGAGCTGTTGGGTCCAGGAGCTGTTGGACAAAGGATTAGTCAGAGAAAGTTTGAGTCCATGTGCTGTTCTGACAGTACTTAGTCCGAAGAAAGACGGAGGCTGGAGAATGTGTACTGACTCCAGAGTGTTAAATAAGATAACCATTAGATACAGGTTTCCATTTCCGAGAATGGATGATTTGATGGATTGCCTGAGAGGGGCAATTTTTTTTTCAAAAATAAATTTGAAAAGCGGATATCACCAGATTCACATGAGAAAGGGTGATGAGTGGAAAACAACCTTCAAGACCAACGAAGGGTTGTATGAATGGCTGGTTATGCCGTTTGGTTTAACAAATGCACCAAGTACCTTTATGAGACTGATGAATGAAGTCCTGAGGGAATTCATCGGGAAGTTCATCATTGTGTATTTGGATGATATACTGATTTACAGTAAATCAGAGGCTGAACATCTGAAGCATTTGGCCACAGTGATGAAGAAGCTACAACAGGAGAAGCTGTTGATCAACATGAAGAAATCTTCATTCATGAAGACAGAGCTCATCTATATAGGATTTGTTATTTCAACAAATGAATTGAGGATGGATTCGAATAAGGTGGAGGTAATTAAGAATTGGGCATCACCGAGAAATATTTTCGAGGTGAGAAGTTTCCATGGTTTGGCTAGTTTCTACAGAAAGTTCATTAGGAATTTCAGTGGAATTAGCGCAGCGATGATGGATACAGTGAAGAAGCGGCATAAGACTTTTCCTTGGACAACAGAGGCCGAGAAGAGCTTCAATCTGTTGAAGCAGAAGATTACGGAACAACCAGTGTTGGTGTTGCCAGATTTCCAGAAGACGTTTCAGGTGAAATGTGATGCAAGCGGATATTTCATAGGAGTGGTCTTGAGTCAGGAGGACAGACCAATTGCATACTTCAACGAGAAGCTGGATGAAGCAAAGATGAAATACTCCACGTATGATAAAGAATTTTATGCTATCATACATGCACTGAAGAAGTGGAGGCATTACTTGATCCCAAAGGAATTTGTTTTATACAGTGATAATCATGCATTATAGTTTGTGAGTCAACAAGAGAAGTTGAATCAAAAACATGCTAAATGGGTAGAGTATATGCAGAATTTTAGATTTGTAATTAAACACATTTCAGGTACTGCTAACGAAGTGGCTGATGCTTTGAGCAGGAAGTGTTTGTTGCTGCAGGAGTTCCGAGTCAGAACGTTGGGTTTTGAAAATCTTAGGGACATGTATGCAGGTGATGCAGATTTTGCAGAGGCATACGAAGCAGTTGAGAATATAGTTCTCAGAGACAGAAGCCCATGGATAGATTATATGATCCAAGAGGGATTGTTGTTCAGAGGCAATCAACTGTGCATTCCGAATTGCTCCATGAGGGAGAACTTATTGAAAGAGAAGCACAGTGGTGGATTAGCAGGACACTTTGGCCATGAAAAAACATTTACGAAGCTGAGTGAATCATATTTTTGGCTGGGGATGCGCTCAGAGGTCAAGCGGTTTGTTGACAGATGTCGGATTTGTCAGCATTCAAAAGGAAGAAAGCAGAATGCGGGTTTTTATCAGCCATTGCCCATACCAGAGAGACCATGGGAGGCGATAAGCATGGATTTTGTATTGGGTTTGCCGAGGACACAAAGAGGTGTTGATTCCATCTTTGTAGTAGTGGACAGGTTTTCAAAGATGGCACATTTCATTCCATGCCAGAAGACCAGCAATGCGACTCACATCGCAAATTTATTTGTCAAGGAGGTCATTCGACTTCATGGATTGCCGAAAAGCATAGTTTCGGACAGGGACACGAAATTCATAGGGAATTTTTGGAGGACCTTATGGAAGAAGCTAGGAAATAACTTGGCATTTAGTTCAGCTTATCATCCTCAGACATATGGACAGACAGAGGTGGTCAACAGAAGTCTGGGAGATTTGTTGAGAAGCTTGGTGACAAAGCACCATAGCAGTTGGGACCAGATATTGCCACATGTAGAGTTCGCGTACAACGATTCAGTGAATCGAAGTACAAGGAAGAGTCCATTTCAGGTTGTATATGGGATGCAGCCGAGGGGAGTTTCTGAATTGCGAGATTCAGAACAGACTGCGACTAGCAGCGCTAGTGCAGAAGAGTTCGTTGAAGCGATGAGAGAACTTCACAGCAGAGTGAAGCAACGACTGATAGATTCAAATCAGGAATACAAGCGCAGAGCAGATCAACATTGGAGACAACTTCAGTTTGAAGTTGGCGATTTAGTTCTAGCACACTTGAGGAAGGAAAGGTTCCCGAGGGGAACATATAATAAGCTGAAGATGAAGAAAATCGGACCATGCAAGGTCTTGAGAAAATTCAGAGAAAATGCTTACAAGATTGAATTTTCGAATGGCATCGAGATATCTCCGACATTCAATGTCTCAGAATTATATCCAAATAAGGTTGAAGAAGCAGGAGCTAGAAGTGATGAACAACCAGAAGTCCAGTGGCAGAAGCAGATGCTGATTACAGAGAAGCCGCAGATGGAGTGCATACTGGACAAGAGAGTGGGTAAAAAGACCAGAAGGAAGGAATACTTTGAGTATCTGGTCAAGTGGAAGAATCATCCAGTGGAGGATGCCAACTGGGAGGCTGAAGCAGTAATACATAAGGATGGACAGACCGTGCAGGAGCTCATGGACAGGAGCCCATGAAAATTTTCAAGCGAGGGAGTATGATGCAGGAGCATCGCCCACGTCAAGCAAGCAACACAAATTTCTTTTTGAAAGCACCTTGATATTGTTGCGCAAACATTAATGCATGGATTTAATGAAGTGCACTTTGTATATTGTAAATGGACCTTGAGCGGATAACTCTCGTCCTTAGGTAGATAGTCGACATTTAATAGATTTAATACTGGTAGATAGGAAATTTAATTGTAGATTTGATAGCGTAGAGTCCAAGAGGGAAAACAGAATATAGACACCCTCATTGTATCATTGTAACATTATCATCGAGAGCATTCTGAAGAGAGAAGAGCATGCAAGGATGTGTATGAAGAACGCCCATGTACAGACATTGAATTAATAGAAAATCTTTGATTCAATTCCATGGTTGTGTTATTCTCTGTGTACTTATGATGTTATGCTCATAAATGTTTGCTTTCTGTTATACACTTGCTTTTATATGCTGTGTATGTGATTTCATGGTTGAATTGAAGTCTGAGAGGAAATGTGAATGAGTTTCAATTGCTTCTCTAATTGAGCCAAGAGATTCCTGCAAGGAGTGCAGTTGAATTGTCCGCAAGGAGTGCGTTGATAGAAGGGTTCAATTAGAGTTAGCTTTTGTTGTCATTCATCTCAGAAGTGCAGAGATATCATGCCGTGCAAGGAGTGCACAGGCCAACAAAGTCCCAGAGTTGCAATTCTGAGCAAAGGAATTTAGACTGCTGCTGCAGGTCTGTGCGCAGAGTCAAAGAACTTCAACACTTAGACGTTGTTGAAGATTTGCCGCAATGGGTGCGTGCAAAGAATTCTTTCGAAGAACTTGAGAAGTCGAGAACAAGCTCAGGAGGAGTAGGCCTTCGAATTCATCGAAGGATAAGCGCAAGGGAAGTTGCCGTTGAAGGTTCGAAAAAAACGTCGTAGGTTGGTGAGCAGACAACGAGTTTCATGGAGAGACACTTCTTCCTTTTCATGGATTTTTCACAGGGAAGAAACGGACAGACGGAATTCTCTGAGGAGATTTCGCGAAGCTCCGTGGAACGTTGGATCTTGCGGGGTGAAAGGAGGCTACAGTGCATGTGTGGAAAAGGTTCGAAGCTCAGGAGGGCAGGAGCCGTCGATCGGGATCACGAGGAGCATAGTTCTACTTGTGTATCGGCATATCGGGAGTTCGTGAGGTAAGACTCCAAATCTACGCAACGGAAGTCACGATATAGCGAGGTGCGATATCCCAACAACTGTGGAAGTAGTGTGGGCCACAGGAGATAGTGGAAGACAGGTGGCATAAACCATCGGGGTTTTGGCGTCTTGGACATCGGGAGTCGAGGTAGGAGTCATTTGGTCGCGCGAGTGGCGAAGTCGCGAGGAAGCGAGATCGCGAGTCTCGGCATTTCGACGCATCGGGTATCAGAGGTTGGAACCCCGAGTGGTTGGTGTCGCGAGCTGCGAAGGCACGATAGAACGATTTCTCGATAGCGGAGGAAAAAAGTCAGCGTGGCTGATACATCGGGTCTCGGGGATTCGAGAGCCTAGAAATCGATAGTGAACTCACGAAACCGCAAAGTTCCGATCCTTTGAGTGCAGAAAGGGGGATTGAGCCGAAGAGAATCTGTGGGTAAGGAAGATTCCTGAAAGGAATCAGAAGAACCTTTGAAGTTCTTTGGGTTGGAGAGGAAAGAAGATCCTGTGTAGGCGCGTGGACCTTCCGACCTACGGGTGGTGAAGGGACCGCGTTGCGTCAAGAAGTTAAAGTGAATTAATAAATAATTTAGACAAATAACTCTATAACTCTATGTGAATCACTAAAATACAAATCCTTAAGAAGATCAAGGGAAAACTGAGGAGTGAAAATAAGAAATGTAGAAGTTGAGTGAGCAAAATTCATTATTTTATAATTTTAAATATGCAATTACATGTGCATTTGTGCATATGAGTGACAAATGAGAGAGTGAATGTTAAGTTAATAGTAAATTAGTAAAATATATTTTTGCATAGATTCGACAGGTGGCATGGGCCACAAATACTATAAAAAAAAGGGCTTGAGCTTTGAGGAAAACACTTTTTGGCACCTTAAAGCTACATGGATATTGTAAAGCTAAAATAAATTTTCATTAGTATATGTTGAGAGTCTAATTTATTAAAATTTGTTGAAATGTGGGGATTCTTCAGGCTTAAGACTTCTTTTTTGAACAATTGGCAAGTGAGATACTTTTTCATAAAACTCTATTGTGACTCGAGGGTCCTTGGGGAATGAGAATAACCATAAGAGTTAGTAGAGAGGTCAACCCATAGATCATCAAGTAATCAATGAGCTGATGCAAAATTTAAGAATTAGTAGGGAGGTCAACCCATAGATCATCAAGTAATCAATGAATTGATGCAAAATTGAAAGTTAGAGCTCACTATTAAAGTCTTCAACAAATCAAATCAAGGAATACTACATTATGACAACTCTCAAATTTCACTCATTATGAATATTGTTAATATTACAATTTGTTCATTATTCATAATTATTATAAATTATATTCCTTCAAAACAATTAATAAATGAATTAGTGTAAATTTCATTTATTTTATTGTATATTAATAGGTTGAAATATGAACTTAAGATTTTGGATATATATATATATATATATATATATATATAAATATAATTCTCACCAACATGAGAAATGGCATTTGAAAGGTATTGATATAGAATTTATGTTATTCAAATACTACAAATCAACATTACAACATTAGTTGGAATGGCATTCGAGTATTTAATGTTCTGTCCTTGATACTATACTTTTATTACATTTATTAGTCCGTGCCAAAGCATGACTATAGCAATGAGTTTGCTATTGATTTGACATTAATTTGCTTTATATTTTAAACTTGTTTGTAAAATGTAATGTTTAACTTAAGAAAATAAATATATATTTTTTGATATAGTAAAAATATTTATTTTTCTTATCTCTAATTGGTTAATATATTTCAAGTCTTATTGTTGCCTTCGCGTATTTCAATATTTCAAATCAATTGCATAATCAATAACAACAATTCTAATTGGTTTTACAATATATATAACACTTATTACACCCCTACAATAAAAACATTTTTTAAAATTTAAAATGAATAATGATGATATTTTGGATGTGTCATGTTATAACATATTAAAATATTATATAAATTAATATATATATTATAATATGTATATTAACACATTAAAATATTATATGTATTAAAATATATATTATAATATTATATAAATTACAGTATATATTATATATAATATATATATGTTAACACATAAAATATTATATATTAAAATGTATATTATAAAATATACATATATATGTTAACAC
>JZKD02S2302555.1:81912-102914 GCA_000966675.3 Picea glauca | reverse complement strand
ATATTATATTTTATTATATATATGTTAAGATAGTAAAATATTATATATATTATAAAATGTAAAATGTTTATTTTTTATTTTTATTTTTTAAATAAGATTTGTATTTGGCTTGCTTAGCTTAACTAGAAGGAAATTCAAGTTAATCCCAAAACTATATGACAACTACATTAAAGTAAAATCATGGCAAGACATTTTGTCCATTACCGGTTATGACAAATCTATAAATTATGTGTCATCATGGAGTAATAAGGCTTTCTCCATCCCTTGTGAGTCTATGTCGAATTCTTTTAAAAAACTGTTTTTTTTTAATATTATGAAACTAGCTCATTTGTTAGCATATTATTCATGTTTCAAAGTAATCATCATGAATAATTATAGGGTGTTAACTATCATATTCATTTCCAAATTTACTTAGCAGGGACTAAACTGCCATGCAACCCTTGTTATAAGAACCCATATCATATGTTGGAAGTTGAACTTGCTATTAACATTGTAAAATTAAAAATAAATTTGTGTCTATTTATTATGATGGATGTTGAAATTCATGGCTTGATACTCAATTCCTATAAATCACAATGAATGGTTCATCTAAAAATTTCCAATACTTATAGGGGCCTATTACAAGCTCATAGTCTCTTAACATATGTATAGTTGTCCTGTATATATTCCAATTATGGTTGAATTTATGTTATGGTTGAATTTATGTTGAACAAATTTTATTTTAAAATTTATAACTATTGTTTTATAATATGAAGAGTTCCATATAGAGTTAAATTGAAGAGATAATATTTTTATATTACTGTTGTAGACAAATTTGGATTAGGGTTATAAACTTGTTTGATACACAAATTTGATAGTAGGATTAAAATTCATGAGATCATTTATAATTATTATTATGATAATGATGATGATTAAATTCCAGTGAGATTAATTGGTTTACCACACTTTAAGAAAGAAATAGATTATTTTGATTTCTTTAAAACTAATTTGGATAAGGATTATAAACTTGTTTGATACACAAATTTGATAGTAGGATTAAAATTCATATGCCAATTTATTATTATTATTATTATGATAATGATGATGATCAAATTCCATTGAGATTAATTGGTTTACCAGACCTTAAGAAAGAAATATATTATTTTGATTTCTTTAAAATTGTATTGATGTGCTAAAAAAACATTGAGACAAACGTTCCAAAATCACCATAGTTTTGATGACTTAGGAGGTTAGGAAGGTATGTATTGTGACAAATATTTTGAAATTGGGATCTAATTTGGGAATAGGCAGGGCAATCTAAGAGGAAGTGTTTTTCATCTTCAACCCTCTTAGTGTCACAAACATGACATATTGTTTTATCCCATGGTGTTTTGGGAATTGTCCAATGCCTGGTTTCACTATGTAGCTCATGAGAGTTTGTTCTTATTTTAACAATGTTGATTTTCTTCTTTGCACTTCTTAAAATTGAGAGGTACTTTTGATCTTCTAAATTAGGGTTGACCATCTCCTTGCAGTATCTTAGTTTTCTTTTATCCTCTAATTCTTTATCACACCACATATTCTCCTTAAATTTAAAAGTGATAATATTTGTAATATTATCAATATTTTGCATGATGACTTCTTCTTGTATTCCCCAATGTATAGACATATATAAGTGATGATAATAATTTCTATGATTTGAATAACTGAAATGAAAATGAAATGAAAATATTGATACATTAATTTGCAGATGTTATTGACGGTTTACCTAATGTGACAAGATCCCTCAGGGGTGCATTCAGGTGGGATTGCATCAACATTTTATTGGACTCTACGAACATTAAAAGTTATGTGATTAAGTTATATTTTGATTTAATTTGTGAAAATTATTATTGCATCAATTGTAATGTGTCTAGGCACAAGGAACATGCTTGTTGATTGATCCATATATGGGTAATGAAGTTGTATGGAAAAATTCTGAGTATCATCATGGGAGGAGAAGTAGCATTCTTGTTTGCACCTACTAGCACTCATTTCATGGCCCGAGTTGAAAAGCTAGGGATGCTTTTATTCTAAGGTTGCATGTTGTCACGAGGGTAGGTCGTAGACTCAGTCACTCACGAGGATTATTTGTGGGGCACACAATAAGGTGATAACCTTATTTCTTAGTGACCTTTAGTTTCTCAACAAAGGACAATAAAAATTAGTTAATATTGTTTCCACCATTGTGCCATTTTCACATCAAGAAAAAATGGATAATTGAATGAAAAATACAATAAAGTAATTCTTGAAAGGCTTGAGATACATGACACCCTTGGTATCATTAATGAATTTATAATTTGATAGTGAATGAAAAGTTAAATTGAAAAGTATCAAAGAGAATTATCTTAACATGCATTTTTACGTAATAAGAGAAAACAATCATATAATATGCATTATATTTAGAAAGAAAATAGAGATTAACTTAAAATAATGGTAGCTTAAATAAATATATGTATACCAACTACTATATCATAATATGAAGTAAGATCTAGCTGATTAAAAGTATTAAGAATAGTAAATATAATGAAGAGAATCTGCATGGAATGAAATTGAAACTATGTTATTTATTAATTAGTAAAAATTAATTACTAGTGCACCCTTAAGTTAGGAGAGGAAATATGAATTGAATTGTGGGGAAAAAAAAGGTTTAAGAGAAGTTAAAGTGAATTAATAAATAATTTAGACAAATAACTCTATAACTCTATGTGAATCACTAAAATACAAATCCTTAAGAAGATCAAGGGAAAACTTAGGAGTGAAAATAAGAAATGTGGAAGTTGAGTGAAAAATTCATTATTTTATAATTCTTAATATGCAATTACATGTGCATTTGTGCATATGGGTGACAAATGGGAGAGTGAATGTTAACTTAATAGTAAATTAGTAAAATATATTTTTGCATAGATTCGATGATGCAATCTTCCCCACTCCTCGGAGAACGATCGCTTCACCAGGACCTTCTCTTCCATTCGGCCCGAAGAGCGTCAAAGGCTCTTCTATCTTCCTATCAGAAGATTTGCACCCACAGTTCCTTTGCATGACTTCCCCCCTTTCTTTTACTTGGAGGATCGAAACTTCGCTACTCGCGAGTTCAACCGTTATGCGTTACCTCCCTGGATCCCCGAGACCCGAGATGTGTGAGTCAACGCTGACTTTCTTTCTCCTCTATCGGGACTTCGCTCTATCGCTTTTCGCCGACCTGGGCACTAAACACTCAGAGTCCAAACTCTCGAGATCCGATGTGTCAAGATGCCGAAAACTCGTGATCTTGCTTCCTCGCGGCTTCGCTTCTTGCGAGATCAACCGGTTTCTTCCTCGACTCCCGAGGCCCGAGTCGCCGATACCAAGTATCGCTGCCTCATCTCCTCGCGACCTCGTGACTTGCGAGACCAATCGCTTGGCCCTTCAACTTCCGAGACCCGATGTCCCGAGATCACCTCATGAACTCTCGATACGCCCGATCCACGAGTCGAGCCACGCTCCTCGTGATCTCGATCGACGCTTCTGCTCTCCCAATCTTCAAACTTTCTCTGCCTGCACTGTAGACATCACGTCCACCTTCCTCCTCGGTCTTCCTCGAACAAGAAGTGTCTCTCCATGAGGCGGCTCGCTAGCCTGCGACCCTTCCTCTCGATATGTTCATGCAACTCCTCCTGGCTTATTTTCAACAACCTCTTAAAGGCCTATCCCTCCTGAACTTTCACCACTTCAATCCCCTCAGGACGAACTCCGTGCACGCAGCCTTTGCAGCAAATCTTCAATCACGACTAAGTGATGAAGTCTTCGATCTTGCGCACTCCTGCAGCAGAAATCCTTCAACTCTTTGCTCAGAATCACAACTTTGAGTCTTCGTCTTAGCCTGCGCACGCCTTGCATGGCTTCGATGCCAAATCTACACTTCGAAGAGATGAGAACAAAAGCTATCTCTAAGTAAACCCTACAGTCACGCACTCCTTGCAGACAAATTCAACTTCATTCCTTGCAGGAATTCTCTGGTTCACTTAGAGAAACAATTGAAACTCATTCACTCTTTCTCTCCGACTTCAATTTAACCATGAAATTACATACACAGCACATAAAAGAAAATGTATGACAAGAGGAAAACAGTCCTGAGCATATAATCAATACACAGAGAAATAACACATAACCATGGATTTGAATCAAAGATTTATCCTATTAATTCAATCTCTGTACATGGATGTTCTTCCTACACTTCTATGCTCTTCTCTTTTCTTCTTGCTTCATGAATGAATGATTCTGAATAATAATCTTACAATGTACAAAGGAGGGTGTCTATATCCATTTTCCCTCTTGAAACCTAAAACTGTCTAATCTAGACTTAAACATCTATCTACCTGCATTAAATCTATTAAATGCCTTCCTATCTACTAAGGACTAGAGATTAAAGGCTCAAGGTCCCCTTTACAATACAAGTGCGCTTCTTTATGAATGCTTTCATTAAAGAGCGACGCAACAACTTCCAAGGTATTTCAAAATATGTGCTGGCGCTGTCCAGCTGTTTCTTCTCAATGTGCTGGCTCGCTTGATGTGGGCGATGCTCTTGCATCATACTCCCCGGCTTGAAAAATTTCATGGGATCCTGGCCATGAGCTCCTGCACGGTCTGTCCATGCTTCTGTATCACTACCTCAGTCTCCCAGCTATCATCCTCGACTGCGTGATTCTTCCATTTCACCAGGTACTCGAAGTACTGTTTTCGTCTAGTCTTCTTTCCCATTTTCTTGTCCAGTATACATTCCATTTGTGGCTTCTCTGCAATCGACATTTTCTTCTACCACTGGATCACCAGTTCCTCAGTTTCGGTCTCTGCTTCTCCAGCCCTGTATGGGTATAAATCCGAAATATTAAAAATCGGAGATATCCTGATGCCATCTGGCAACTCAATTTCATAAGCATTCTCGCCGAATTTCTTCAGGACTTTACATGGCCCAATTTTCTTCATTTTGAGATTATTATATGTTCCCCTTGGGAACCTTTCCCTTCTTAAGTGTGTTAGAACCAAATCACCAACTTCGAACTGAAGTTGTCTCCTCCGCTGATCTTCTCTGCGCTTATACTCCTGATTTGACTTTTGCAGTCGCTGCTTCACCTTCGTGTGAAGTTCTTCCATCGCCTCAGCAAATTCTTCTGCACTAGCGCTGCTAGTAATAGTCTGTTCTGACTCCTTGAGTTCAGAAACTCCCCTCGGTTGTGTCCCATACACAATCTGAAATGGACTTCTTTCGGTACTTTGATTCACCAAATCGTTATACGCGAACTCTGCCTGTGGTAATACGTTGTCCCAGCTGCTGTGATGCTCTGTCACCAAGCTTCTCAACAAGTCTCCAAGACTTTTGTTGACCACCTCGATCTGTCCGTCTGTCTGCGGATGGTAAGCTGAACTAAAATTTAAATTAGTCCCTAGCTTCTTCCATAGCGTCCTCCAAAAATGACCTATGAATTTGGTGTCCCTATTCGAGACTATGCTTCTCGACAATCCATGAAGTCTAACAACCTCTCTGAAAAACAAATTCGCGATGTGAGTCACATTGCTGGTCTTCTGGCATGGTATAAAATGTGCCATTTTTGAAAACCTGTCTACCACCACAAAGATGGAATCAACCCCTCTTTGCATCCTTGGCAAACCCAATACAAAATCCATGCTTATCGCCTCCCATGGCCTCTCGAGTATGGGAAATGGTTGATAAAAACCTGCATTCTGCTTTCTCCCTTTCAAATGTTGACAAATTCGACATCTGTCAACAAACCTCTTGACATCTACTCGCATGCCCGGCCAAAAATAGGATTCGCTTAGCTTCGCGAATGTTTTGTCGTGACCAAAGTGACCTGCTAACCCACCACTATGCTTTTCCTTCACCAAATTCTCTCGCATGGAGCAATTCGGAATACATAGTTGATTGCCTCTGAACAACAATCCCTCTTGGATCATGTAGTCGATCCAAGGACTCTGGTCTCTGATAACTGGATTCTCAGCTGCCTCGTATGCTTCCCCGAAATCTGCCTCTCCTGCATACATATCCCTGAGATTCTCAAAACCCAAGGTTTTGACTCGGAACTCCTGCAACAACAAACATTTCCTGCTCAAAGCATCAACCACTTTGTTAGCAGTTCCTGAAATGTGTTTAATCACAAATGTGAAATTTTGCATGTACTCTACCCATTTTGCATGCTTCTGGTTCAACTTATCCTGTTGACTCACAAACTGCAATGCATGATTATCACTGTACAATACAAATTCCTTGGGTATCAAGTAATGCCTCCACTTCTTCAATGCCTGTATGATGGCATAAAACTCTTTATCATATGTGGAGTACTTCAGTTTTGCGTCATCTAGCTTCTCGCTGAAATATGCAACTGGTCTATCCTCCTGACTCAAGACCCCTCCTATGGAATATCAGCTCGCATCACATTTCACTTGAAATGTCTTCTGAAAATCTGGCAACACCAGAATTGGTTGCTCTATGATCTTCCGCTTCAAAAGATTGAAGCTCCTCTCAGCCTCTGCTGTCCAATGAAAAAATTTGTCATTTTTTCACAGTGTCCATCATTGATGCACTAATCCCACTGAAATTCCTAATGAACTTTCGGTAGAAACTAGCCAAACCATGGAAACTTCTCACGTCGAAAACATTTCTTGGTGATGGCCAATTCTTGATCACTTCCACTTTTTCCGGATCCATCTTCAACTCATTCGCTGAAATAACAAAACCCAAATAAATGAGCTCTGTCTTCATGAAGGAACACTTCTTCATGTTGACCAACAGCTTCTCCTGCTGTAGCTTTCTCATCACAATGGCCAAATGTTTCAAGTCATGTTCAGCCTTAGTCTTACTGTATATCAATATATCATCCAGATATACGACGACAAACTTCCCGCTGAATTCCCTCAGGACTTCATTCATCAGTCTCATGAATGTGCTTGGCGCGTTTGTCAAACCAAACGGCATGACCAACCATTCATACAAACCTTCGTTTGTCTTGAATGCTGTCTTCCATTCATCACCTTCTCTCATGCGAATCTGGTGATATCCTCTCTTCAGATCAATCTTCGAAAAATAATTTGCCCCACTCAGGCAATCCATCAGATCATCCATTCTCGGCAGTGGAAATCTATACCTGATGGTAATCTTGTTTATCGCTCTGGAGTCAGTACACATTCTCCAGCCTCCATATTTATTTGGACTAAGTATTGTCGGAACAACACACGGACTCAAACTTTCTCTGACCAATCCTTTGTCCAACAAATTCTGTACCTACCTTTTGACCTCCTCATTTTCCTGCGGCGTTAACCTGTACGCTGCTTTATTCGGTAAACTTGCTCCAGGTATGAGGTCTATGTGGTGACTCACACTCCTCATCGGTGGTAATGAACGAGGTAGTTCATCCACGATGATGTTAGCGAACTCTCCCAGCAGTTCCTGAATCTCATCTGGCAAGTCGTCCACTCTTGTGCTAGTCAGGACAATTCTCGGTTTCCTGACCACAAAGAATTGTGGATCTTCCTTCTTCTCCATCTCTGTGAGAAGCTCCTTCCCACTCATGAGAAGTATTGTGTTGCTTACTTCCGGATTTACTTCTTTATCCTTTATTGGAAGCAATCTGTGTGTACTCCCATCCTTCTCTAAAGTGTATGTGTTCATTCTCCCATCATGAACAACATTCCTGTCATATTGCCATGGTCTACCCAACAATAAATGACATACATCCATGGTAATGACATCACACAGAATTTTATCATTATACCCACCTATCTTGAATTCAACTAAACACTGTTTAGTGACACTCACCTGATGTCCCTTCTGCAGCCATGAAACTTTGTATGGACTCGGGTGATCAGTCGTCTCCAGCTCTAATTTTTCCACCATCTCGATCGAAACGAGATTATCGGTGCTTCCACTGTCCATGATGACCTTGCATTTCCAGCCCTTGTTTTTGCATGTGGTCCTGAACAGTCTGCTCCTCTGAGCTGTGTCCTCCACCTCCTTCTTGGGTGTTAAGAGAACTTTGTGCACCATTAGTGACCTCCCACTTCTGGTGTCTTCATTCTCAACATCACGCCTCTGTGCTTCAGTGATGTGAGTTTCTCCGACGTCCTTCTTGTTCTCTGGACACTCGAATGACCTGTGTCCATTCTTTCCACATGTAAAACATGTGATAACGTCACCTCGGCCTCTACCTCGACCTCTAGTATGAGGAAGAGTGTTTGCATCAGCATAACCTCCCCGCTGATCATTCTGTTGTCTTCTCTATTCAACCTGTGGCTATCCTCGCTGTGAGGTTCCACCTCTTTCAATCTTACCCTGAGGTTTCTGCCATTCCTCCTTGGGCTTCTGATATTTCTCCTGGGCAACTGCCTTGCCTCTGGGCTGACTTCTGCCTCACCCTTGCTGACCTTGCTTACGGCTCAGCTTTTCCTCGGCTTTCAGAGCCATTTGGTAAGCATCCTCAACCATTCAGATGGTTACCATTCTTAACTCATCCTGAATGTCGTATCTCAGACCATTCAGATATCTCGCCACCTTCTCATCATCGCTCTCTCGATGACCTGCTCTGATATTGAGCTTGTAAAACTCCTCGGTGTATTCCTTCACCATCATCATCTTCTGTCTCAGGTTCTTCATTCGCCTGAACAGTGTGATCTGATAATCCCTCAGGATGAATTTCTCTTTCATCTTCATGATCATCCTGTCCCAACTTTTGATCTTCTGTTTGCCCTTGGAACGTCTATCTTCCTGTAGCTCGTCCCACCATAATGCTGCATGCCCCTTCAAGCACGTAACAACATGCTTGAATTTCTTGTCCTCTTCAATCTCCTCATAATCGAAGTAGGTGTCAAGAGCTCGGATCCAGTCCAATAGCTCTTCTGCATCCAGACTTCCCTCGTAGACTGGAATGTCCATTTTTGCCTTCACACCCATCTTGGCGATGGCTTGGATCAATCGCTCGGTTGATGCATCTTCTGCTGTGATCTCTTCTGCATGTCCAGCTTCCTCTTCAACCTCGGAATCACTAAGATCCCCTGCGCCAACTCCGCATATTTGTCCTGTCTCCATATCCTCAAGCCTCGCTCAGAGATCTCTCATTTGGCGCTCCATTTCTGGATTCCCCGCTGGTCTACCTCTTCTTCACACCTCCCTGTCTTCGGGATCAGGTGACTGTCTTTCCCTTCTCGGTGGCATACTGTATTCTCCTCTCTGCTACTGAAAGAAAAGACTTCCGGCTCTGATACCACTTGATGCAATCTTCCCCACTCCTCGGAGAACGATTGCCTCACTAGGACCTTCTCTTCCCTTCGGCCCGAAGAGCATCAAAGGCTCTTCTATCTTCCTATCGGAATATCTGCACCCACAGTTCCTTTGCGTGAATTTCCCCCTTTCTTTTTCTCTTAGGATCAAAACTTCGCTACTCGCGAGTTCAACCATTATACGTTACCTCCCCGGATCCCCGAGACCCAAGATGTGTCAGTCAACGCTGACTTTCTTTCTCCTCTGTCGGGACTTCACTCTATCACTTTTCGCCGACCTGGGCACTAAACACTCGGAGTCCAAACTCCTGAGATCCGATGTGCTGAGATGCCGACAACTCGCGATCTCGCTTCCTCGCGGCTTCGCTTCTCGTGAGCTCAAACGGTTCCTTCCTCGACTCCCGAGGCCCGAGTCGCCGATACCGAGTATCGTTGCCTCGTCTCCTCGCGACCTCGCGACTTGCGAGACCAATCGCTTGGCCCTTCAACTTCCAAGACCCGATGTCCCAAGATCACCTCATGAAATCTCGATACGCCCGATCCACGAGTCGAGCCATGCTCCTCGTGATCCCGATCGACGCTTCTACTCTCCCAATCTTCAAACTTTCTCTGCCTGCACTATAGACATCACATCCACCTTCCTCCTCAGTCTTCCTCGAACAAGAAGTGTCTCTCCACGAGGCGGCTCGCTAGCCTGCGACCCTTCCTCTTGATCTGTTCATGCAACTCCTCCTGGCTGCTTTTCAACAACCTCTTAAAGGCCTATCCCTCCTGAAATTTCACCACTTCAATCCCCTCAGGACGAACTCCGTGCACACACCCTTTGCAACAAATCTTCAATCACGACTAAGTGATGAAGTCTTCGATCCTGCGCACTCCTGCAGTAGAAATCCTTCAACTCTTTGCTCAGAATCGCAACTCTGAGTCTTCGTCTTAGCCTGCGCACGCCTTGCACGGCTTCAGTGCCAAATCTGCACTTCGAAGAGATGAGAACAAAAGCTATCTCTAAGTAAACCCTGCAGTCACGCACTCCTTGTGGACAAATTCAACTGCACTTCTTGCAGGAATTCTCTGGTTCACTTAGAGAAAAAATTGAAACTCATTCACTCTTTCTCTCCAACTTCCATTTAACCATGAAATCACATACACAACACATAAAAGCAAATGTATGACAAGAGGCAAACAATCCTGAGCATATCATCAATACACAGAGAAATAACACATAACCATGGATTTGAATCAAAGCTTTATCCTATTAATTCAATCTCTGTACATGGATGTTCTTCCTACACTTCTCTGCTCTTCTCTTTTCTTCTTGCTTCATGAATGAATGATTTTGAATAATAATCTTACAATGTACAAAGGAGGGTGTCTATATCCGTTTTCCCTCTTGAAACCTAAAACTGTCTAATCTAGACTTAAACATCTATCTACCTGCATTAAATCTATTAAATGCCTTCCTATCTACTAAGGATGAGAGCTTAAAGGCTCAAGGTCCCCTTTACAATACAAGTGCGCTTCTTTATGAATGCTTTCATTAAAGAGCGGCGCAACAACTTCCAAGGTATTTCAAAATATGTGCTGGCGCTGTCCAGCTGTTTCTTCTCAATGTGCCGGCTCGCTTGATGTGGGCGATGCTCCTGCATCATTCAAAAAGGGGCATGGGCCACAAATACTATTAAAAAAAGGGCTTGAGCTTTGAGGAAAACACTTTTTGGCACCTTAAAGCTACATGGATATTGTAAAGCTAAAATAAATTTTCATTAGTATATGTTGAGAGTTTGATTTATTAAAATTTGTTGAAATGTGGAGATTCTTTAGGCTTAAGACTTCTTTTTTGAATAATTGGCAAGTGAGCTACTTTTTCATAAAACTCTATTGTGAATCGAAGGTCCTTGGGGAATGAGAGTAACAATAAGAGTTAGTAGAGAGGTCAACCCATAGATCATCAAGTAATCAATGAGCTGATGCAAAATTTAAGAATTAGTAGGGAGGTCAACCCATAGATCATCAAATAATCAATGAGTTGATGCAAAATTGAAAGTTGGAGCTCACTATTAAAGTCTTCAATAAATCAAATCAAGGAATACTACATTATGGCAACTCTCAAATTTCACTCATTATGAATATTGTTAATATTACAATTTGATCATTATTCATAATTATTATAAATTATATTCCTTCAAAAAAAATAATAAATGAATTAGTGTAAATTTCATTTATTTTATTGTATATTAATAGGTTGAAATATGAACTTAAGATTTTGGAAATATTATATATATATTGGTGTCTTTGATATTATACTTTTATTGCATTTATTAGTCCTTGCCAAAGCAAGACTATAGCAATGAGTTTGCTATTGATTTAATTAATTTTCTTTATATTTTAAACTTATTTGTAAAATGTAATGTTTAACTTAAGAAAATAAATATATATTTTTTGATATAGTAAAAATATTTATTTTTCTTATCTCTAATTAGTTAATATATTTCAAGTCTTATTGTTGCATTCACTTATTTCAATATTTAAAATTAATTGCATAATCAATAACAACAATTCTAATTGGTTGTAATATATATACTTATTACACCACCACAATAAAAACATTTTTTAAAATTTATATTTCCCAATATAAAAGAAGAAATGAATAGTGATGATGATGTTTTGGATGTGTCATATCATAACATATTAAAATATTATATAAATTAATATATATATTATAATATGTATGTTAACGCATTAAAATATTATATATTAAAATGTATTTTATATTTTATTATATAATATTATATATATATATTATAAAATGTGAAATGTTTATTTTTATTTTTTATTTTTTAAATAAGATTTGCATTTGGCTTGCTTAGTTTAACTAGAAGGAAATTCAGGTTAATCCCAAAACTATATGATAACTACATTAAAGTAAAATCATGGCAAGATATTTTGTCCATTACCAGTTATGAAAAATCTATAAACTATGTGTCATCATGAAGTAATAAGGCTTTCTCCATCCCTCGTGAGTCTATGTCGAATTCTTTTAAAAAGCTGATTTTTTTTAAATATTATGAAACTAGCTCATTTGTTAGCATATTATTCATGTTTCAAAGTAATCATCATGAATAATTATAGGGTGTTAACTATCATCTTCATTTCCAAATTTACTTAGCAGGGACTAAGCTTCTCCGGTAGCGTCACCGTCCCTGTGGTGGCGTCGAGAGGGGTCTCCTCTTCCACGAAGAAGGTGGGGAAGAAGTCCTCTGAGCTGTTGGCATTGAAGTTCTGCGGGGTGTCCCTGGGCGGAGGCTTGTCTTCCTTTCCGAATTCAATATTGGGGTGGCTCTGCATGGCTTCGTCCCAAGTAATTTCCTCTACGTACGCCATGGGAGGTGTTCATGGTCTTCTTCTGCGTCGAGTGGATGCGATGGCTAGTGCCCGTTCAAACTTCCTCTGTCGCTGGCGCCGAGACTCGTCCATGTAACAAGCGACACCTCTACGTGATTTCCCTCTTATCCTTGGCATGATGGAGACCCTGGAAGGGACCAGGGTTCCTGGTGGACTCGCTTCTCTTCTCTAGAGATTCAGCAGGGCCCTGAATCTCTGCTCTGATGGAGTATGCTGCGGACGTGCTGGTGGAGTGAACACTGCGAGGAGCCAATGTGTCTCTGCGCAATTCATCCCTATGATAGTGCATAAGGCTACTGCGACCGCCAAAGCCATTAAGGCTGGGTGCTGGGTGTGATGGAGGCTAGTACAATTCCCTCGCGTGAGGAGGCTCGTCATGTGGTGGTGGCTACTGCGAACCATGGTGAATTAATGGCAGAGGGGAAGCTCGCCGGTTGATGCATTAATATTGCGTCCCGTCGGCAGCCCGCGTGTCCTCTGATGGCTTCGTGGCACCCCATCAGGGGGGGGTAGGTTCCCAGTGGCTAAGGTTTGGCACCTGATGAAGATATCTGAGCGTTCTGAGACATGATTCACCCAACAAGAGTAATCAGCTTCCCTTTCGGCTGCTTCATTTGCTAGACAATCCGCTACTCTATTTGCGTCGCACTTCACATGGGAAGGTATGATGCTGAGAGTGGGTATGAGGAGGCAGTTGAAATATTCTAGAAGTCCTAAGAGTCACCAACTCGATGATATCTTTGAAGGGAGACTCCCATTTAGAATCTTGGTGATTAAATGGATGATGACATGTGAGTCTCCTTCCAGGACTATGTTGTGGTAGTCTTTATCCATTGCTGCTTGTAGGCCTCTCAATAGTCCTGTTAGTTCTGCAACATTATTTGTTATTTCCCTTAGGAAGCCTGCTAACATCCCTAGGATCTTTCCTGCGGAGTCTCTTATCACTGCTCCATATCCTGTTGTTCCCGGGTTGCCTTTGGTGGATCCATCAAAGTTGATTTTGATGAAGTGAGCGGAGGGGGGAGACCAGGTGATTGGGCTGACTTGAGGAGGTTTGTTTGTCCTTGGTGTTGAGTGATTGATTGGGATGGGCTGCCAGTGTTGAAGAATACACTGTTCCTCGGGAATACAATTGAGGTCCTCCTCTTTCCAGTGTTTACTCCTGACTGTTTCCTTGATTAGTGAGCTGATTCTTTCCCATGTGACCTATGCCGAGGCGGCTTGGGAGTGGAAGATTCTTCTGTTTCTCTCCTTCTAGAGCTGCCAGAGGACAAATCCTGGTAGAAGCTGCCAAATGTGGTTTAGGAGCAGGCTATTGTAGGAGATACGGTCCCAGTGCTCTATTGTGTCATTGATGCTATTTTGGTATTGATTAGATTTACGCATGATTTGCGCACTTTGATACCATATGCGTTGGCTATAGTAGCATCCATTGAAAAGATGCTCTTTGGTTTCATCTTGTTGGTAGCAGAGCACATAGAGGGATGGCCCAATGAAGCCTCTTTTCCTGAGATTGTCCCAGGTTAGAGCCCTATTATGCACCACCAGCCACAGAAAGGTGGAAACTTTAGGCCAGAGAGTAGAGTTCCAGACTTTGCTCCATATGGGCTCTTTGACTCCGCCTTGGGGGTGGCTATGTATGGAGTAGGCTTCCTTTATTGTGAAGGTCCTAGCTGTGGAGTATCCCCATCGCAAGATGTCTGACCTTTCTCTTCTAGGAATTTTCCGTCGATTTGCTTGAGAGTGCTAGCCTCTTAAGTTGAGATTCTCAGGGACTCCGAGGTCTTGGTGAGAGGTTTTCCCTTGATGCCAGTGGAGGTCCTGTCCCTGAGGTGTCCAAAGATCTTTGACCTTTAGGGAGGGGTGTGGATCGATAGCTCCTTTAAGTGTGGCTAGGTCCTCTATTTCATTCAGGGGTTTGAATTGCTGCCATGAGTCATGCCAAAGCATGGCACTCTCTCCATCTCGTACCTCCCAAAAGGCATGGTTTTGGACCAGAGTGCGGTTTTTCCAAGTAGTGTTCCAGATGTTGGATCCTGGGATTCTGGAGTTATGCCTGATCAGTTGGTTGACAGGCGTTAGGGGGGCGTATTTTTGCGTCCAGATTTGTGCCCAGGCTGCTGTTGGAGTTTTTAGCCAACGCCACTAGATTTTGAAACCCATGACTTGATTGAGCTTCCCTGGGTCCCTTAGGCCTAGTCCTCCTTGGATTTTTGGCATGCAGAGTTTGTCCCAGTTCACCAGCGTCCATTTCTTGTTGGGTTGATGTCCATTCCAGAGGAAATTTCGTTGAAGGTTTTTTATGGCTTTGATAACATGTTTGGGAGCCGCTAGGACCATGAAGAGATAGGTGGGAAGGGCCTGCAAGACTGATTTTAGGAGGACTAGACGAGAGGCAATATTGAGGGGTCTGAAGGTCCAATTGTTTAATCTGTTGGAAATGGAGAGGAGAAGGCTGTCCCAGGAGATGGATCTGGCGGCTGCTCCCGTGAGGGGAACGCCTAGATAGTTGGATGGAAGGGAGCTCCTGGGTATACCGAGGAGTCTGGAGATATGAGTTTGAACTGGGATAGGAGTATTGAAAAAGTAGAGCTTGGACTTGTCAAGGTTTAGGGACATGCCTAAGGCTTCCGTGAAGTCGGAGAGGATGGAGTTGAGTTTATTGGCCTCCCAAACCGTGGGGGAGTTGAGAAGGAGGGTTTCATATACAAACTGGCTATGGGAGAGAGCTGGCTGAATATTTTGGAGAGGTAGACCTTTGAGGGAGCCATCTGTGAGTGCCGCCTTGATACATCTACCCAAGCCTTCCACCATGAACACAAACAAGAAGGGCGAAAGGGGGTCTCCCTGTCTGATGCCACGGGTGGGTGAGAAGGGCCTGGATGGGACGCCATTTACCAAGATGGAGAAGAAGGTGGAAGAGATGAGGTTGAGGATCCAGTTGAACCAGCCTTGATCGAAACCAAATGAGTCTAGGATGGCTTTGAGATATTGAAAGCTGGCTCGATCGAAAGCTTTGGAAAGATCCAGTTTTATTAACATACCTGGGGTTTTGGAAGTTTTGAGGGAGTGGATGACCTCATGAGCCAGAATGACGCTGTCCATGATTTTCCTTCCTTCTACATACCCGGATTGTTCCTTGGAGATGACATGAGTCAAGATGGGTTTCAGACGGTTAGCTATCACCTTCATTATAATTTTGTACATGAAATTACATAGGGCTATAGGTCTGAAATGTTTGGGATTTGTGACTCTTTCTTTTTTTGGAATGAGGGTTAGGAAGGTCGCATTGAGGGACGGGAGAACCACACCTAAAGCTCTCGATTCCTCTACAACTTCCCATACATCTCTTCTTACCAGATCCCAGCAGTGGTGGAATAAATCGGTGGTGAACCCGTCCGGGCCCGGGGCCTTGCTTAGGGGCATGTATTTTACTGCCTGGTCCACTTCCTCCTGGGTGATGGGCCTTGTTAGAGCAAAATTTTGCTCTGGGGTTATCAGTGCAGTTATGTGCCTAGTGATTCTTTGTATAGCTTCTGTTCTGTCCTCCTTGGTTTCCGTTAGGAGGTCCTGATAGAAGTTGATTATCTCTGCTTCTATTTTGGAGTGTTCTCTGACTGTGTTGCCCTGGCCGTCTTCTAAATGGGTGATTCTGTTGACATGACATCGATGCATCATTGCTCTGTGAAAGAATTTAGTGTTGCTTTCCCCTTCCTTGAGCCATTGTACTCGGGATTTTTGTTTCCAAATAATTTCCTCCTACTTTCTTATTTCTTCTAATTGTGTTCGGAGCATCTCCTCCTCTTTCATTAGGTTGGTGGTTCTAGATCTAGAGATGAAGGTATTTTATATCGCCTCCAGCTGGCTTTCTATATTTCGGATGCTGTGGAAAATGTCTCCAAAACTGTTCTTGTTCCATTGCTTCAACTGCAACTTAAAGTTCTTGAGTCTTTGTTGAAATTTGTACATGTTGGAGCCATGGTCTATTTCTGCCTACACCCACTAGGCCTTGGCTAGGTGCTGGAAGTCTGGGTGAAGAAGCCAATATTTTTCAAAGCGGAAGGGCTTGAATTTGGGTATTTCTTCTATGTCTATACTGAGGGCAAGTGACCAATGGTCCGAGCCAGCTTTTGGTAGGGTGAGGCTTTCCAGATGGGAGCCTGACTCCATTAGTTCCTCAGTGACCAGGAAGCGGTCCAGACGGTAGGCGATGTGTTGGGTGCCTGATCTGCGATTCGACCAAGTGAAAATGCCATTGCTATTTTCTATATCTACTAAATTGAGATGATCAATGAGGGTCTTGAACTTACCGCTATCTTGCTCCAACTTTTTGGTACCTCCTGTTTTTTCCTCCAGCGAAAGGATCATGTTGAAGTCTCCTCCTAAGATCTAGTTGTGGGTAGTCACCAGGGTTTTGATTAGTTCAAGCCTCTGCATGAGTTTGTCTTTGTCTTGCTGATTGTGGGGGCCATAGACATTCGTGATGGCTCCCTCTTGGTTCGATCCAATGACCTCGAAGTGCGCTGTTATTGTTCCCACTATTGAAAAAGGGTTGTTGATGCTGATGTTGGAGGGGTTCCAAAGGATGGCCAGTCCTCTAGAGGTTCCTGTGGAGTCTGTTGATATGGAGTTTCATTCGAGCCAGATTCGCTGAAAGATGATGTCAGCTTCTGTACCTGCACATTTGGTTTCCTATAGCAATAGAATGTCTGGGTTCTCTGCCCTTATGCAGTCTCGGAGGGTCCTTTGTTTGGACCTACCATTGAGTCCTCTGATGTTCCAAGTGAGGATATTCATCATTGGGTTGGTGGTGTTGTTTGGAGGTATACCTCCGAAATCTTGTGGATTTGCCCTGAGTTTATCATGAGATTACCTGCCTCCTTGATCAACTGCTGCACTGTTTTACACCCTCTTCTCTTGTTCTCCCAAAGGATTTTCTTCGATTTGGAGCTCGATTCCGTTGCTATGCCCAGCCATGCCGTGGATCCTACAGAGGAGTTGAGAAATACTTTGTGCACCTTACGCAGTTGTTCTTCAGGAAGGGTTTGCGGGTCCTTTTGATTCAGGGCCTCTTCCAACTTTTCCAGATCTATGCCTGCTAGATCCCATTCGTCTAGGTGCATTGGGGTGTCCCCATCTCTGTCTCCCTTGTCCTCTGTGTGTGCTTCATGGCTTTGGGGCAGCGGGGTTGGATTTGAGGGATTTTCTTGTGCTTGCTTCTGGTTCTTGTGCAGATCTTGGATTCCGTCATCCTCTGGCAGTGGGTTCAGGATCTCATAGGAGTTTCTTGTTGCGATTTTTTGCTTGGGATCTTGGATTTGCCTCCTTGGTGGGTTCCATTTCTTTGTCGCCACCATGGTAAATCCATCCTTTTGTGTGTGTTCATTTGATTTGGCGACTGTTTTGATAAGGGGGCAGTCTCTGTAGAGGTGGCCGTGCTCGTGACATCTCCTACATCAGAAGGGGATGTGCTCGTAGTCCAGGGTTTGCTGCCAGTCCTCATCTTGGTATTCCAGAGTCACTGTGCCAGGTAGTGCTTTGGAGATGTTCATGTATACGCAGATCCTTGCATAGGAGGTGTATTTTCTCTGCCTGGTGGCCTCTGAGGCTTTTACATATTGGCCCAGGGTGTTCCCTATGCCCATTAGAATCTCTTCCAGCCAAAACTCTTGCGGTAAGGAGTATAAGCGGATCCATACCGGGGCCATGGTGAAGTCCTCTTTGTCAGGGCTGAAGTTTTCAGTCCATAAGCGTAAGAATAGCCCTGCTGAGTTGAAGAAATATGAACCATTTTCGAATATCCGGTCTTTGTCCTCTAGATTATACAGGATGATTGTAAAAAATCCTTTGGAGCTGAGTTGGACTTCGTAGTCCCCTTTGGGGTTCCACCAGTGCTTGATCCATTTGTTAAGATTTCTTTCTGTTGGCCAGAGCCCTAAGAAATTGCCTATAAGGGCATGTTCTCGAATAAATTTTGCGTGTTCTCCTACTCTGGTTGAGCTAATAAGATATCTCGGTGCTTTTTCCATTTGTGGTATGCACTTACCTGGTTCCCACCCTCGGGTTGGATTTTCTTGGGAGGTTCTAGCTTCTGTTTCCATTTCCTTCCTGAGGCCTTGTTCTCTGGCCAAGAGATGTTCGCGAACTTGCTGGGGTGGCTCGAATGCTGGGCGTTTCGCTCTATTGCCAGATTGGTCGTTGGCAGTGACATTGTTGTATGAGGGGGTTGCCGCCCCCCTCTGTTCCCATTGCAGTGTGTCAGTGAAGGCCAAGGCTTTGTTCTGTTGTTGAGTGGGCGCTGCGCAGGAGCCTTGACTGTGAGAGGCTGCAATCTACATCTGGAGGGCTAGGGTTTCCTCAGTCCATCCACGTCGGGTGTACTCTCCCTTCATATGCCCATTTATTATTATTATTACGATAATGATGATGATTAAATTCCATTGAGATTAATTGGTTTACTAGACCTTAAGAAATAAATATATTATTTTGATTTCTTTAAAATTGTATTGATGTGCTAAAAAAACATTGAGACAAACGTTCCAAAATCACCATAGTTTTGATGACTTAGGAGGCTAGGAAGGTATGTATTGTGACAAATATTTTGAAATTGGGATCTAATTTGGGAATAGGCAGGGCAGTCTAAGAGGAAGTGTTTTTCATCTTCAACCCTCTTAGTGTCACAAACATGACATATTCTTTCATCCCGTGGTGTTTTGGGAATTGTCCAATGCCCAGTTTCACTATGTAGCTCGTGAGAGTTTGTTCTTATTTTAACAATGTTGATTTTCTTCTTTGCACTTCTTAAAATTGAGAGGTACTTTTGATCTTCTAAATTAGGGTTGACCATCTCCTTGCAGTATCTTAGTTTTCTTTTATCCTCTAATTCTTTATCACACCACATATTCTCCTTAAATTTAAAAGTGATAATATTTGTAATATTATCAATATTCTACATGATGACTTCTTCTTGTATTCCCCATTTATTTAGCCAATATTTGGCATTTTATGCCATACCTTCTTGAGCCATTGGTGGTTTTGGCTAGAGTTTGAAGAAATTTTGGGGAGCCTCTTGTTGTCCATGTTGTTTGTATTGTTCTTGTAAGTTAAATATATAATCATAACAATGCTCTCGATGGGGGAAATGATTTATTCTATGAGGAGTATAGGATAGGGTTTATTGCCCTTAATTTTGAGATTACAAGTTATAATATTCTTTTGGATATGTTCTATCTTTCTCCAAGATTCTCTAGAGAGACTCCAACCCAAACTTCACATCTATATAAGATAAATAGAGTGACGAGAGTGTGAAAGATGCATTTTTATTATCCCAAAGCCAAAGATTCACTGATTTACAATTTTTATCAAGCCCATAATAAGATTTCCACCCTCCATTTATCCTTTTCTCAATGCTATAGTTGATCTTGTGGTGAATATTGATTCCAAGATATTTGTATGAAGGCACTTCCTCCAAGATATTGTTGTCATATACAAAAGTATTGTAGGTGAACTTTTTGGATTTAATTATCATAACCTTTGTTTTGTCAGTGTTCACATTCATGCCCATACTAGATCATAATTTCTTGAGGATTATAAGTTTCTTACCTAGGTCATAGGGACTCTTGTCATAAGAAAAATTTCATCAAGATAAAGAAGAAGGATGATGACTATACTAGCGAGAGTCAGGCCAACACAACTTACATTCTCCAAACAATATTCTAACTTATCAATATAGATGCCAAAAAGGGTAGGGGATGGGGGGAAACCTTGCTTGACTCCTATATTACATACAATTTCTTACGACCAATCCTCAATATTCATAAACTTGGAAATAACTTTCTTATAGCCTTACTGTAGTATCTCTTAACTTGAAAGAGACTTTAATCTCTTCTAACCTATTCCAAAGGTTTGTCTTGGGCACGATGTCAAAATATTTTCTAAAATCAATGAAACAACAAACAATATCTGTTTTACCATTATGACACTCCTTTGCAATGATCCTAAACGTAACAAGGTGGTCAAAAATTGAATGATAGCCTCTAAACCCATCCCAACCTTTAGCTCTTTTTTCCATTTCTTTCTAGCCATGTATTGATCTTCTTTTCCAAAATATTTATGTATATTAGCTTAGATAAAATGGACTAATTATAATGGTCCTATAATTAGAGGGATTTATTTTATCCCCACTTTTAAAAATATGTACAATGAGGCTTTGATTCCAAGGTTTTGGGAAACCTTACTGTAGGCTCTGACCCATTAAATTATACTAGAAAAAACTTTACCACATCTCTCTCTCTCTCTCTCTCTCTCTCTCTCAC
>JZKD02S2302555.1:48436-81862 GCA_000966675.3 Picea glauca | reverse complement strand
ACACACACACACACACACACACACACACACACACACACACACACACACACACACACACACACACACACACACACACACACACACACACACACACACACACACACACACACACACTAAACATCATTGTTGTGAGAAAATCTACCCCATGATAGGTGGAACCCCCCTCAACTAGGTTTCCTTCAGTTTAGACAATTATAAAAAATGGTACCTAACGTTCCCATCATTACGTGTTCTATTTTCTTATATGAGAATCTAAGAGAGAGAAAGAGAAAATATTTTGAACCTTATTCCTGAAGTTCGTCCTGGCCAATCCAACGATTGGGCTCCAATCCAAAGCTCCTTCATGAATATGACCTACAAGAAGCAAACAAATTCTCTCCTACTACTATCTAATGTTAGATAATAAAGAATCTACTTATGAGATATTGACCACAAGAAACATATACAATAAGATATGAACAACATATTTTAGGGAAATAGGCCAAGTTTCATTAATTATGAAGCATGAAGATACCACCTTACAAATGTTGTTGCTCCTTCAAGCCTCCTCTTCAGCCATTGAATTCACATCCATGAATCCTTTCTCCCATGAATGGATATTTTTCCCTCTTGATATCCTCCTTGAAAAGTTTCTCTTAAGATCAACAGTTTGATGCTCAGTCTGGTCCCCCCTTTTTCACCATAAATGGCCTTGGTTATATAGGATTAGGGAGACATAACCAACAAGGTAAATAGAGAGTATGGTTGAGGATTAGGTGTTTTAGGTTGAGATTTGTTTTATCCACATGGTTATGGACCTCCCCCAACATAGGGTGGAAGGTGGTCAAACCATATCTTAGGTGAAATGACCCAAACAAACCCAAATCCTTCTCAAAACAACTCCCCTAGATATCTAGAAACCTTCCTAACTGCAAGGACGCTCCCCCAGAGTGAGAGACAGGGCATCTTAGACGCTCCCCATGAGTGAGAGATAGGGAATCCTAGATGCTCCCCTTAAACAAGAAAAGGAAGAGGGACGCTCCCCCAGAGTGAGGAGGGGGGAACCCTTGGTCAAACTAGGATAGAAAGATAAGGAGAAAAGTGGGGTTTTGACCCCGAAATGACGACTTTGCT
Organism: Picea glauca; assembly: GCA_000966675.3. Classification (NCBI taxonomy): domain Eukaryota; kingdom Viridiplantae; phylum Streptophyta; class Pinopsida; order Pinales; family Pinaceae; genus Picea; species Picea glauca. The sequence continues at coordinate 80,749 of JZKD02S2302555.1, read as the reverse complement.
CCTCAAAATTCACTACGGATCATGACATGTTATTTTTACATGGTGTCACAGTCGTAATACTTAGAAGAGAATTATATTTAGGCCATGACACTTAGTGGAATACCCCATTGTAGTTGTGACACTTATGGAGTGAGATGTCGTAATTGCGACACTTAGCAAAGTGATATGCGACACTTGCGATGCTTAAAAAGGTGAAAAGAGACACTTGCGACACTTGACTAGGTGTGACAAAATGGTGTATAAAAGATTCCCCCCAAAGCATGAGGTCATAAGAGAAAATGATGGTTGAAACGCTTTGCAAAAGTTTTGCATCAAGGGACTGAAGAAGGAGAACCAGTCAGAAGCAACATGCAATCATTAATCAATATACATATATCATCATGATGTAGGCATACCCATGCTTAGACAAAATGGAATCAAAGCATGGACTCTGACCAATACACTGCAGATCAATTAAAGTATTGACTAAGAATATGACCATGAAACATATAATGTGGATCCATATTTCCATGAATCGATCATAATGTAGTCACAATATTGTACACAATGGAGCTAAAATATGACAAAACACATCCATAGACCAATACAAAATGGATCTATGTAACGATATACATTAGTATAAGGATTGAACGTCATAATATCCATCACAACTTGGGATAGGCACATATATGAAGGGGGTGCCAAAAAAGGTCACAGGGTCTTCGTCCTAATACGACACTTGGTATGGTTCTAGCTATGCGAATAAATGTGCTGACGTCAAGCATGGTAAAACCCACTTGATTACCGGTCAATAATGAACACCATTAACAAGTGCAAGGGAGATCATCATTGATGACAATTATTCCCAAGGTACCGCCAATACAGTTCAATGAGTGTTAATGAATGAGTTGAAGTCGAACACTCATGGAATCATCCGATCAGAGGTAGATGATGTAAACCCACTGTACAATGCAAGGAAACCTACCATTGAGGCATGCAGGTCCCAAGGTACTAACTGGTTTCTAAGTCTAGTTCCAGATGATGTCCTAAATTCAACATGAGTATACTCATCGAAGGAGGGCCTTGATGTATCACCCATCAATGACACAAAACAACTGTAGGATAGTGATGAATGTTGATGGATCAAATGAGTATAAAATGACACAAGGATGATGGTAAAAAAAGTTGCAGACGTTGACTTCACTTGAACATGTGGCGGAATGATAGATGACTTGGCAACATTGACTCAACAACATACAGACCAAAATTAGATGCGGCGATAACCAAAGGTTCCCTTCAAAATATTACGATGACACATAGGATTGGAATAATGTGGAGACAAGCAGATAACCCAAAGTAGAGACAAGTGCCATGTTGAAGGGAGACAAAATAACTACCATTAATATATAAGAACTCGACTCACTTCCCAATTTCCCCCCCCCACCCAAATAGGTGAGTACCTCTTTGTTTTTTAGCGAGTTTGAGGAGGATAAAAAATACTCGTTCCCAGATTTCTCTATGTAATTTTACAAGTTTAGAGAAAGGAAACTCGATGGTATTTTCATATTTAGAGAGTCTGAAAAAGATTCTTAAAGAAGACTCCAAATGAAGTGTTTCGTAAGTTTAGTCTCCCAAGTCCGAAAAAAGTATAAAAAAATACCTAGGAGAATTCCCCTAACCAAGACGACTAGGGTGTTCCTTTTTCGTAAGTAGCCCGATGAGACCAAAAAAGTGAAAAAATACCACTCAACAGATGTTCTTTCTAATTCATTTTAATGAGCGTGAAAGACAACAAGATCGCTCAGAAATATTTTCAATTTGAAGGAGTCAAAAAAGAGATTAAAGGAATATCCAATGGGGTTCTTTTTCGTAAGTTATAATTTAGAAGCCGAAAACATGGTAAAACAAGCATTGAAAGAATACTTTTCAATGGTTTAAAGAGCTTGAAAAAGTCAAATATTTCTCATAGGAGAAACAAGATCATGTCGCAAATTAGTCTTCATAAGGCTCTGCTAGGAAGACAATATCTAGATGAAAAATGTCAGAGATCCCATTACAAATTTGTTGAAAAGAGATCATTTAGAGGATATTTAATGTGAAACCATCTAACCAAGGTAAGAATGAATGAGTTAAAAAGATTAAAAAGAGTAAAAAAGGATTCATTTTTACCTTGCCAAGTTGTGTGTGGATAAATTGGAGAAATTTACCCTCTTCTTGAGCAATTTTCAAGAAACGATTGCGGGAGCTACGGTTTATCATTTAACCTCTTATCTGAACCAAGTTGGTCCCCTTTCCATTGCCTGCATTTATATGAATTCCATTTTACATTTCACAACTTTTTTATGAGGTTTTATACCATCATATGGCTTTCAAATGCGCCCTAAGAAGGGACACACTCCCAACATGTTGTGGGGAGCGTCAAGGATGCCCCTACAACACTACTAGAGAGGGAAGGACACCCTGTACCCTTTTTCTAGGGTGCTTTCGGCATAAAAAACAAAGAAAAATAAGTTTTTTGTCTTAGCAGGAAGGATGGGTTTGAATGTAAAATTTCACTAATGGATTTTGATAATTGTTTGTAGGGAAATTTGACAATGTTGGAGTGAAAAGAAAGAGAACAAGAGGTTGATGATTCCACCACCTTGCGATATCAAAACACCATCACAATGTTGATAAACTACAATCCGTTAAATTTATTCAAGGTTCAAAATATGCAAAAGGAACTTATACTTCTTGAGCACATAATGCCAATGTGGGAGGTAACATATGAAGTATTCAGAGTGGGTCGTCATACCTTGGAGATTAAGTTAGAGGAAATCTATTTCTTGACGGGGCTCTCAAAATGGGGAGTGCTCGTTACCTTATATGGGTCCAGGAACACTAATTTGATAGTGGAGGGTTATATCACAAGATACTACAAGCTAGAAGCATGCATAACTGGAAATTTTTTTTACATCAAGGAGAGAGAAGATTGTCCATTGCACACCATATCATTCACAATTCTCAAATTGGTGGGAAGCACAACTACCCACTTCATAATCAAATCTCATATGACATATGCAGTGGAGTGAATGGAACTAATACTCCTCAACTAGTGTGGAGTTGTTCTGTCCAATTTGAAGGACTAGATCACATGGTGCAAGACATGGAAACAAAAACAATTCAGATATGGTTCACTGTTGGTATCATTTTTCCTAGAGAGGGTACCACTGTTGCAGCCCTAAGTTTGTATGGTTTCCCACCCCATTACTGAGCCACAAATGGAAAAGTGGGCAATATTTTCACCCCAACTGGGAAGTGGCCTAGCTGTCTTCTCGTTCGATGATGATTTCTTCGCATGGTGGAGGAAACAACTCCTCATGATCGAATATTTTCCTTATGCATGAACATATTTTAGAGGCAGTGTTAACAAAATGATCCTAGAAGGGGAACACTAGGACTTATCAGGTAAATGCTCGAAGATTAGACCTCGTACTCTTGTTTTGTTTTGTATTTTTCTTATATATATATATATATATATATATACTATTTTTGTGTACAAAGGGATCTAATTAATGGTCTCATCTCATTTTTCAGATAAGGGGATGGTGCGACTAGAGGGTCTGTCAATGGTAGCTCAACACAAGGGACTTCTTTAGATGGAGTAGGGTGATGATGGTAGAGGACTCTGTGATGTTGGGCGAAATATCAGGGGGCTCACTATGGGAGTCCCTTCCAGGCGAATGCAAGATATTCCTTTACATATCAAAATACACGTCGTAGGAATTCCTAAGAGTATGAGACATTTGCTGCATAGAGTGGCTAGGGTTGTAGTTTGCTATCATGAGAAAAATGAACCACATGATGAGATTTGAGATGAATACATATGATGTATGGGTCTTGTAGCCCAATTTTTTCCCTTATGTACTTTTTTGGACTGGATGTGAAACACTTTTGCTATACATATATATATATATAGACATGCATTTTTTCCTTGGCTATTTATTTCTTAGTAGAAAAATGAATGATGGTTTTAGTTTTATACTTTAATGTATGCTTTGTGATTTCAAATGTTCATCTATGCATGAGATGCCTATTTAACATATAGTTAGCTAAATAATAAGTTATGGAATTAAATTCCCTTGGTATGTGTAATGCCGCATATTTGGCCTTAGACAGTTAGGAAATTGTGTTTTTTACTCATGTTAGTAATTCAATGCTTAGTATTTCATTAAATTTAGTTCGACTAAGTTAGACATTTGATATGAATACATGTAGACATGTTTATCTGTTACATGATATTTGTCTTACCGTTATATGCTCATAACAATGATGGTTCTTTGATTGTTTAAGCATGAAAGTTAAAATAGATAATTTTGGTACATGGATATCAGTTCAGGTTATCTTGTGGATGTATAATAGATGCAAGGAATGGTAAAAATAAACATGCATTTCTTAATTGAACACCAGTATAGATATGGATTCTTATATGATATTGTGATAATAGGCATGGATATGATTTATTGGTAAAATAACCCACAGGTTGATGAGCTATGTGATAGCTAAATGACTATAGTGTTGAGGTAACTTGGATGTCGTAAACATAAAGAAGATAGTGTATGATATAATTTGTTCTTATTATTTAAATTATGATTCAAAATATTGCTATGATCTGTGGTAAGTATGGTTTTGACAGGACATACAACTTTCCCAGAGTGGTGGTTTGATGATGTGACTCTAAGAACAGTAGTTGCACAATATGGCTTGATGTAGGGTGTTGACCCTAGTTATATAAGGAGGGGTGGAGGTATTGCCCACCGTTTATCCTTCGAAACCTAGAGTCGTGGGAGGGCTGTGTGAAGTCACGCTCCCCTAGATGTGTGATGACGACTGCTAATTTCCTGTTGGGGAAGCTTGGTCAAGATGTATGACACTTCCGCTTACGGGTTCTATCTGGAGTTAGGTCAATATAGTTGACGCTCCATCTTAGTCCAATAGAGGAAAGGATAGGATGGAAGATGGAAGTAGGTTAGGAAGGAAGGATGCTTCGATGTTAGTTGAGAATACTAATTGGGGATCAAAGATGCCACTATTGTTTACTCACTTGGTTCCTACCATGTTTAAAACCCTCTTCAATTTCCTATTGATATTTTAAGTATGGCAATGAGTTATTGATGAATTGGTGTAATTTAGTTCGTTAAGATTATTAAATGATGCATTACTTGATCTGTTGTCCTACATGTCTTGGTGATCGTATAGGAACTATGCACTAGAGGAAATGATTATTTATCGTTAGTACATACATGAGATATGTGTCTGCTAGCTACACACACATACCCTACCTATGTACACTAGTATAAGTAATTAATGTATTAATTATTAAAGTAAATTATTAACTATTTAATTGAATGTTTATTGAATATGTAAATTATATTGCATACAAAATATCTAGAAGAATTAATTACCTTCTTTACTTTGATAGATAGTGGGTATGATGAATTAAATGAGCATGGTGAAGTGTTATGTACATTTTGGGGAAAATTATCAAATAACATTTATTAGCTAGAATGAGAAGAAAGACTTTTCATTTTATTTATTGTTGTTTAATGAAAGTCATTTAGATTTAGTTTTATTTTAATATTTTCCAAAAATATCTATATAAGTGAGGTTGATGGATAATAATGAGGGTGGTTGAGGAGACTTGGGCAAGGGTGTATGGAAACTTTATAAATAAGGAGGAGAAGTGGTGAGGAAGGGGGGATGGGGAGGTTTGAGCATGAAGAGAGGTTGTGAAATCTTTGGAAGATATATTTCTTATGATGGTTTTCTTTGAGCATTGTGCTTTGCTATTCTTGGATTCACGGGCACGGAGGGCCAAGAAACCGAAAGGTTTCTTGGAGCTAGGAAGCCGGCTAGGCTCCTATTTGGCAGGGAGGATTCCGTTGTTTCACTTTGGGAAAGTGGGAAAAGAATGCTTGGAAGCACCCAGGACTACATTACAACCGTTGAGATTCGACAAGCTAAGGCAGAGGTATTTTTCGGTGGTATTTGGTTATTGATATTTTGTGTATACTTATGTTTTAAGTTCTAAAACATAGATTTATCATATTACTTATTTCCTCATGTTATCTAGATTTATCATTGAGAAAATGTAAAAGAATTGTGTAAATGAAAATCAATAAAATTATGCTAAAACGAAGTTGTTATTGTGTATGTATCTAATAAATGATTAATTTTTTTATTGCATCGTGAATGGTTTCTATAGTATGTGTCTGTATTCAATATAATCAAAGAATATTTCAAAGCAAAGAATCCTCAGGGACAGACATAACAAAATCAGGTCACGAATGGAGTAAACATGATTAAGCCGACAAACTACAAGTTGGGAATCAAGGTAGAAAATCATATAGGAAATTCCAAAAGAGGAAGATTTAGTCAACAAACCAATTACAACGTGATATTCTGCAACATTGTTGGTTGTAGGACCAAGGCATAGTCCACCTGAATTCACCAACTCATAAGTGGAGGAATAGATGGTCTAGGATGCAGAATCTAGGTTTTGAGTGTGTCTACTGGCACCATCCACGAATCCAAAATGTATAGGGAAATATGTCGACATTTGTGCATGAGAGCACAAACATAAATACATAGACATGGATAAAAATCCTCATGCAAAAGTTCAAAACACACCACATTAAATCACACCAAACCATATCAAACCAAATGGTATAACATGTACAAAACACCACACCAGGATGTCCCTAAGCATAGTATTTTTTAAGTTAGATCCCATTACAAGGATGATTCAAAGGGGTTCCATCATAATCTACAAGATTGTAGGCCCCTTTTTTCAATACTTGTTTAACAATATAGGGCACATGCCACATAGGTTCTAGTTTCCCTGCCCCCTATTGGTCATGATCTTGGTCATAAACCAAAACTAGGTCACCTTCTAAAAAGGTGTGAGGTTGAACAGAATTATCGTACTAGACTTTGATGCATTTTTTATGAGCTTCATTTGAAAGACTGGTGTCATGACGGGTCTCGTCAAGTTTTGTCATATTATGAAAACTTTCTTCTTCGGCAGTGGTATTGGGTAAGAGCTCGATGGCCAATTTTAACAACAAAATTTTGTACTCAATCGGTAACAATGCCTCTAAGACGTAAACTAATTGGAAAGGGGTAAAGCCCGTGGTAGTTTTGGTAGAGCTCCTATAGCCCCATAAGGTTGGGAAAATATTTAAGCACCAATCATATTTGTTCTTTCCTACCATCCATTGAATCATGGTCTTCAATACTTTATTAATAGCTTCAACTTGACCATTGGCTTGAGGGTAGTATGGAGACAAATTATCGTGGCAGAATCCTAATTTAGCACTTAATTCAACCATCTAATGGTTGCAGAAGTGCAAACCATGATCAATGACTATGGTCTTGGGGACTCCAAATATAGCAATAATATGATTGAATACGAAGAGAGTGACAATATTTACATTGTTTGAAAAGGTAGGCATAGCCTCGACTCCCTTGGTAAAATAGTCGAAAACGACAATGATGTAACCATGCCTCCTGAACGAGGTGGGCCAACACTGCATGATATCTAGGCCCCATTTGGAAAAGGGGTCGACAACGATGATAGGGTGAAGGGGAGAAGGAGGAGATCATGTATTTGGATGGAAAACCTGACAAGGGGGAGATTTCTTGATGGCCTCAATGTATCATTTGAAAATGGAGGGCCAAAAATATCCAGAGCATAAAATTTTCTAGGCTATAACCATCCCAGAAAGATGACCGCCAAATGCTCTAGAGTGATAGTCATTGAGAACGTGTTCAGCTTCATCATGGGTCAACCATTTTCGTAATATGGAATCAATGCCACGGTGGTATAAAGTATAACTAATTATAATATAATGTCGGGCGTGGTAACGGATGCAGCGATGATCATCGCGAGAGAGTTTGGGCCAAAAACGTTGGGTTTGGAGATACAAGGTGATATATCCATACCATGGACCAGTTGTACTGATAATAAACAATGATTCATCTAGAAGGGAGTCACTGCGATCAAGTTCCTCATGAGTACGGGTAAGGTCGCATATTAGCGCGGAAAAAAAACCAAGGATTTTTTAGATTTAGATTTTTCAAATTTGAGGTCAAATTCCTGAAGGATGACAATTCAACAAGAGTATTTTCCCCCAAGTACTTGACGTGAGAGAATTTTGTACATGGGCTTCGAATCTGCATTCACAATGGTTTTCTAGAGCAGAATATAGTGACGAAATATCTGGTCTCTGGACAATAATGACCGCTGCAAGAGGCAACTTCTCAACATGTAGATAATGGGTTTCAGGCCCAACAAGGCACTTACTCAAAAAAATATATAACATGTTCTTGGACGTTGTCTGTTTCTTGGACCAAAACCATACCAATGGTGGTAGTAGAGGCCGCAATTTACATGAGGTAATCTCAGGTGTTGTCTGGGGGGTTCAACAATGGACAATTTGTCAATGTGTGCTTCAGATCGTCAAATGAGCATTGGGCTTGGTCATTCCAGAGGAAAGTGACGCCTTTCTACAGAAACCACATGAATCCCTTAGTTACCTCCACATAATTGCGGACAAAATGAAGCAAACAATTTTCCTTCCCTTACAAACTATGAAGTTGGGTAAGGGTTGTAGGAGGAGATAGTGAAATAATAGCCTCAAACTTTGAAGGATTGACCCGTATTCCTTCTTTGGAGATGACACAACCTAGTATTTGTTGGATTAATGAGAGGGGGGGGGGGGGGTGAATCAATAATAGAGCAATTTAAACCTTTTCCACCATATACTGCAAGTGTTATATCATTGTAGATTTATCATCCAATAATTGCAGATTAAATAAACAATGAACAAATGAGAAATCATACACATACACAGTACACCAATGATTTTATGTGGAAACCCAAAGCGGGAGAAAACCACATAATACTTTTTCTTATATGTCTTGAATAATTACATTAATTGGAAGCACCAAATTCCTTTTTTTCCAGCTGCAACTGGAAGGAGGCTCCAACCCCCTAGTTTCTTAGGCTACAACCTAAGGGAAGCTCCAACTCCCTAATTCTCTGGTTACAACTAGAAGGAGGCTACTAACCCCTATGTTCTTCGGATACAACAGGAAGGTGGATACAACCACCTATCCTTGACCCGTCCAATTGCCTTGATGCAAGAGTAGAATGATGGAACCACTGTCACACTATCACTGTGAGATATACTGCTGTAAACATGTACCAATCAACCTATAATCAACCTGTAACAACCTGTACCAATAACCTGTGCCAACATGTACCATACATCAACCTACACCTCAAATTGTACCATAAACAAATGCATCAACCATGCACCAAACCTGTACAAATACCCTGTCACAATAACCTGTCCAAACAACCTGTAATCAGCCTGTACCATAAACAAGTGCATCAACCAAGCACCAACCTGTACCATCAACGAGTGCATCAAACATGCACCAAATATGTGCCAATCATGCATCAAATACACATCAACTATGACTCATCAAGATGTACCAACATCATCAAGTATACACCTCATGTATGTGCCAACTCATCAACTACTTGTCTCAACCATGTACCTATCCATACACCAAGTACATATACCAATATAACCATCAAAAGTTCTCTAGCAATACATCACACTATCCATGACCAAATACCATAAACCCTTACATCAAACCATGTGCCACAACCTCACTGTTATGTAGCCTCAAGCTAAACCAACAACTTCAACAACACATCACAACCAAAAGACCAATACCCATATGCCAAATACCAACAAAAAAATACCAATTGTATCCCTCAACAAATCTGATATATGCAACAATATTGAACATCCAATACCATCTCAAGAGCTAAACCCTAACTCACAAAACATACCTCAAACAATATGTGCCATATCTCTCATAAATAGACCCCAACCACAATGTTGCCGCACTTTTTCTTCCGCGATTTTTCTGCCGTGATTTTTCTACTGCACTTTTTTTGCCACGATTTTTCTTCCGCGATTTTTCTGTCGCACTTTTTTTGCTGCAATTTTTCTCTATCAATAATACCTTCCCAAATAACCTTTCACAAAAAATATATATTCAACGATATTCAATTGTGATTAAATGAGATAGACTTGCCTCTTATTTATACTTTCATGTAGCATCCCACTTTCCTTATTTTAGGGAGTTCTCCATTAACTTTATTATTTAAATAATTTATTTTGCAAACACTTTGACTTTTTGGGGCTTCTATATGACTCATGAGGGTTCTCCAACTTCATATGGCCATAACTCTCTAACCGTGAGAAGTTATGTGACATTCTACATACTACCGGAAATGGTATGACATGTAATATCCATATATAATAGTATTACATGCAAATATATCAAAACTCATACCATTATCCATCAAACAAACTTGGGTCCATTACCCAAACCTTTGTGCTACTGGAATTCACTACTGAACTTTCTTCAAGGGTTGAAATCAAAGGAAACTATCTTAATTAATCAATAATCTCCCCCTTTGGCATTGATGGAAAATCTATGATGCCCCTTGCTACCATCTCTCCCCATGGACCCACGCCTCTGTGCTCTTTTTCCAAGAAATTCTGTCTTTTCATCTGATAAATCTCTCCCCCTTTGTCATCAATGGAAAATGCATCTTTCCATCCGAGGTTGCTCCCCCTGACTGAACTCTTCCTGAAAATGATCTCCCAACCTGAAATGTCCTATTTATGGTGCTTCCTTGTGTAAATCTAAGACATATAAGATAGCATTCAAAAGCATTCATTTTGGAGTATAAATTACTTCGAGTCTCTGGCGAAGATACTCAAAGGCTTCTCTTGGAAGTGGTTTTGTAAAAATATCTTCCACTTGTTCTTTTTTGCCCACATATTCAACTCTGATGTTCTTCTTTGCAACCTATTCTCATAGAAAGTGATACTTGATTGGAATGTGATTCGTCTTGGAGTGCATCACCGGATTCTTTGAGATACTGATGGCACTTGTATTATCATAATAGATTTGAATGGGCTCATCACACTCAACCTGTATATCTGTCAGAGTTTGTTTCATCCATAGAACTTGTGTACAACATGATGATGTTGCAATATACTCTGCCTCGGCTATAGATAAGGATACTGATGATTGTTTCTTTCTTAACCATGATACTAAACACTCACCCAAGTAGAACACTTCTCCATTGGTGCTTCATCGATCATCAATGCAACCTGCCAAATATGCATTTGTGTAGGCAATAAGTGATAGATCATTTCCTTTTGGATACCATAATACAAACTCTTATGTTCCTTTGAGATATCTAAAAATCCTCTTCACTGCTAATACATGTGATTCATTTGGTGTTGCTTGAAATTGTGCCACCTGTACAACTGTCTACATTACATCTGTTCTGGATGTTGTCACATATAGTAAGCTACCAATCATTGACTTATATTTCCTCTGGTCTGTAGACTTTGAATCATCATCTTTGCTCAACTTGCAACTGGTTTGCATAGGAGTGGTAACTGGTTTGCAATCTTCCATTCCGAACCTCTTTAGCATTTCTATGATATACTTAGTTTGAGAAATAAAAATTCCTTGGTTGCTTTGACATATCTAAAGACCCAAAAAGAAGGATAGTTCTCCAAGTAATGACATTTCAAATTCATTCTGCATATCCTTTGCAAATTTCAGGCTTAACCTGTCATCAATACTTCCAAAAATAAGATCATCAACATAAACTTCAATTAATAAAATACTGTATTGAGTTACCTTGATGTAGAGGTTTCTGTCTGCACTTTCTTTTCTGAACCCTCCCTGCTGTAGATATTTATCTAGTCTAGAGTACCATTCTCTAGGAGCTTGTTTTAGACCATACAAGGCCTTCTTCAATTTACACACATAATCTATGTTCTCCGACAATTGAAATCCTTCTGGTTGTTCAATGTAGACTTCTTCTTCAAGTTCCCCGTTCATAAAAGATGATTTCACATCCATCTGATACACTTTAATATTATTGGAGCATGCATAAGATAGGAGCAATCTGATTGCTTCCATTATGGAATTTGGAGAAAATGTCTCCTCAAAGTCGATTCCTTCAACCTGTGCATATCCTTTACATACCACTCTAACATTGTTCCTTGTAACCCGTCCATCTTCATTTAATTTACTTCTGAATACCCACTTTGTGCCAATCACATTGTTATTATTTGGTCTTGGAACCAATTCCCAAGTGTCATTCTTATCTATTTGATCCAATTATTCATCCATGGCCTTATTCCAAAATTCATCCTTGATGGCCTAATCAAAACTGTTTGGTTCAATCGTAGATGAGAGTGCTAGGTGTGTTTGTTCTAGTGAATGGATTCTTTTTCTAGTCTCAACTCCTACATCTTTGTTTCCTTTTTCTAGTCTCAACTCTTTGTTTCCTTTTTCTAGTCTCAACTCCTGCATCTTTGTTGTAGTTGGTCCAACTAGATTAGTATCCACAATTTCCAGTGGTCTTGTCGTTGAGTATTCTTTTGATTTAAACCTGGTCTTTGTTTGCTTTCCTTGTTGACAATGCTTGCATAAAGTGTTGGTTGGTTTTGTAATCTGAGGCATTTCTCTATCTGCTTCCTTTTTGCTAACTTTGATAAGGTTATCAAAGTGTATGTGACCCATTCTTCTGTGCCACAACCAACTTTCATCTTCCTTTCCTAGACAACACTTTTCATTTCCAATTTCACTTAGTACATATATGTTGCTTGAAGTTCTTGCCGCTGTTGCAATCAATTTTCCTGAACCTTCTTTTCTTATCTCACACTTTTGTGAATCAAAAGTAACTTTGTGATCTTGTTCACATATTTGAATCACACTTAGAATATTATGTTTCATATATTTTACTAGTAGAACATTTTTTGCCTTGGTATTCTTGTTTCCAATTCTGACCATGCCTTTTCCAATGATTTTAGCTAAATCATCATTTCCGAAGGAGACTGATCCATCTCTTTCATTTCTTAATGTAAGAAACCTATCTCACATGTCATGTGTTTTGAAAAACCATTTTAAAAATGCCAACCACATTTCTTCTTCTTAGATTGTAGAGGGAGTGTGCATTCTTCATTGCTATACTGATTCTTCTTTCTTATCCATGTTCTCTTATGAGGTTCTTGTATGTGACTGTTGTTGTTCTGTTGTGGTTCTCTAGGAGGAACTGTCATTCTGCAATCTTTGTCCATGTGTCCAAAGTTGTTACACTTGTAGCATTCCACTTCAGTTCTTAATGATTCAAACCTGTTGTAACTTTTTCTCTATGTTTCACTAGGCCTTCTTGGATAACCCTTTTGTGTATGACTTTCAAAGTTGTTTATGTTCCTACTGTTAGCTATGCAATTCATAGATTTATGTCCAAAATTATTACATGCATAACATAAACCAAAAAAGATAGTTTGATACTTGGGAGTTGAAGATCTTTTGAAAGGAGTTGCTCTTATGAATCCTTCTTCTTCCTGAGGCCTATCTGTTGGTTGTTGATTCTGAAATCTGAATCTTCTCGGTGGAGGAGTGTCCCTATAATATTCCTTGTAGGTCTTCTTATCCCCTTTGATTATTTCTGAATATCTTTTTGTATATGTTTCTTGTTCTGTTGTTTTGGATATTGATCCCTTTTCTATTTGATTGTATCCAAGTCTAGACTTGTCATGATGAGGTTTTTGACTGCTGATAATGTCATCCAAAATTTTTGAGTTGTTCTGCATATTTTTCTTTTGAAGATCCTTTCTTAATGTGACAGTATCTGTTTCCAAATTTCCAATGATCCTATCTCTTTCTTCTAGTTTTTCTTTGAGTGCTTATTCAATTATTTTATCTTCTTATATTTGAACCTTCAAATTTGTGATCATTTGTTCTAGTTCTCGAGTGTCTTATTTCTTGTCTAGTTCCGCTTGTAGATTCTTGTTTTTCTTCTTCTCTCTTATTATAACTTCTATGGCACACAACAATTCTTCTCAGTAGTCAACTTCTGCCTCTTCATATTCTTCTTCGGCCTCTTCATATTCTTCTTCGGTGTATTCTTTGTCAGAGTATTCTACTGCCATGAATAGAACTCTTTCTATCTCACTGTCACTGACTTCATCTTCATCTGATGAGGAGATGTCTTCTTTGGTGCATAAGCTTTTCTTGAAATCTTTCTTTGTGGTTCTTTTTCCTTTGTATGTTTTCTTTGTATTTGAGTAATCTTCATCATTCCTCTTATTTTTCTTATGGGGACATTTGTTAGCAAAATGACCAATACCATCACAATTAAAAAAAATCAATGGAAACTTACCTTTATATCTGTCGTTGGTTCCCTTATTCAATCTTTTGACAAAGTTGGCCATTTCTTCATCATCTTCCGACATGTCACTACTGCTGCTATGTTCTTTTTATTTTTGCTTTCCCTTTTTCTTTGGCCTTTTGGATTCTTTGAAAACTTCTTCTTTTATATATGGATTTTTCTATTCAGTTCTCATTTCATATGCTGTGAAGATTCCATGTAGTTTGTCCATGCTTATTGAGTCTAGATATGCTCTTTCTTCTAGTGTTGATATCTTAGGATCAAATATCATAGGAAGAGATCTTAGTACCTTTTGAACAATTACAGATTCTTTAATTTATTCTCCCAATCCTATGATTGCATTTACTGTTTCATCGACTCGTAAGAAGTAAGTTGCAATATTCTCATCTTCCTTCATCTTTAGTTGTTCGAACTGACCTCTATAAGTTTGAATCTTTGCTGCTTTGACTTTTGAATCTCCTTCATAAATATTTTGGAGCTTGTCCCAAATATCTTTAGCAGATTTGCAATGTATAAATTTGGTGTATACTGATTTACAAAGACCATTCAGAAGTGCATTTGTGGCTTTGGAATTATTTTGCCTGAGTTTCATTTCTCTTTCATTTGTCGATGAAACTACTGGTTCTTTGTATCCATCTACAACTGATTGCAAAATTTCAAATCCCTGTGCCTGTATATATGTTTTCATCCTTCTGGTCCAAAATGCATACTTTTGTCCATCAAATTGTGGTATTCCATTTTTATACATGTTGTTTCTCTCCATGATCTACCTTTCAGTAGTTAAACTGATTTCTGAAGGAGCCTGCTCTGATACCAATTGTTGGATTATTGAGAGGGGGGGTGAATCAATAATAGAGAAATTTAAACCTTTTCAACCATATAATGCAAATGTTATATCAGTGTAACATTATCATTCCAATAATTGCAGAGTAAATAAACAATGAACAAATGAGCAATCATACACATACACAGTACACCAATGTTTTTATGTGGAAACCCAAAGCAGGAGAAAACCACATAATGCTTTTTATTATATGTCTTGAAGAATTACATTCATTGGAAGCACCAAATTTTATTGTTTTCCAGCTGCAACTGGAAGGAGGCTCCATCCCCCTAGTTTCTCAGGCTACAACCTGAGGGAAGCTCCAAAAGCTCCAACTCCCCAATTCTCTGGCTACAACCAGAAGGAGGCTACAATCCCCTATGTTCTCCAGCTACAACCAGAAGGTGGCTACAACCACCTATCCTTTCCCCGTGCAACCGTCCTGATGTAGAAGTAGAATGATGGAACCATTGTCACACTATCACTGTGAGATATACTGCTATAAACTTGTACCAATCAACCTGTAATAAACCTATAACAACCTATAACAATAACTTGTGCCAACATGTACCATACATCAAACTGTACCTCAACTTGTACCATAAAAAATGCATCAACCATGACCCAAACCTGTATAAATACCCTATCACAGTAACCTGTCCAAACAACCTGTAATCAACCTGTACCATAAACAAGTGCATAAACCATGCACCAACCTATACCTCAACCTGTACCATCAATGAGTGCATCAACCATACACCAAATATGTAACAATCATGCATCAAATACACATAAACTATGACTCATCAAGATGTCCCAACATCATCAAGTATACACCTCATGTATGTGCCAACTCATCAACTACTTGTCTCAACCATGTACCTCAACTATACACCAAGTACATATACCAATATGACCATCAAAAGTTCTCTAGCAATACATCACACTATCCATTACCAAATACCATAAACCCTTACATCAAACTATGTGCCACAACCTCACTATTATGTAGCCTCAAGATAAACCAACAACTTCAACAACGCATCACAACCAAAAGACCAATACCCATGTGCCAAATCCCAAAAACAAAATACCAATTGTATCCCTCAACAAATCTAATATATGTAGCAATACTAAACATCCAATACCATCTCCAGAGCTAAACCTTACCTCACAAAACATACCTCAAACAAGATGTGCCATATCTCTCATAAATAGACCCCAACCATGTTGCTACCGCACTTTTTCTGCCGCAAATTTTCTACCGTGATTTTTCTGCCGCGATTTTTCTACCACACTTTTTCTGCCGCGATTTTTTTGCCGTGATTTTTCTATCGCACTTTTTTTGACGCACTTTTCCTGCCGCACTTTTACTGCCATACTTTTCCTGCCACACTTTTTCTGCTGCAATGTTTCTCTATCAATAATACCTTCCCAAATAACCTTTCACAAAAACATAGATATTCAATGATATTCAAGTGTGATTAAATGAGAGAGCCTTGCCTCTTATTTATACTTTCATGTAGCATCCCACTTTCCTTATTTTAGGGAGTTCTCCAATAACTTTATTATTTAAATAATTTCTTTTGCAAACACTTTGACTTTTTGGGGCTTCTAGATGACTCATGAGGGTTCTCCAACTTCACATGGCCATAACTCTCTAAACGTGAGGAGTTATGTGACATTCCACATACCACCGGAAATAGCACGACATGTAATATCCATCTAGAATAGTCTTACCTGCAAATATATCAAAAATCATACCATTATCCATCAAACAAACTTTGGTCCATTACCCAAACCTTTGTGCTACCATACTTTCTTCAAGGGTTGACATCAATGGAAACTAACCTAATTAATTAACAGTTTCGACATAGAAAATTAATTTGTGTGGGTTCAGGTGGATCTTGTTATGGAGACATCGAAGAAAAATGGTTCTAAGATGTGCCATATGGTCATCGTGACGAGGAAAATGGGTAGGAAAGTAATCGAGGTAGGAGTCCACAATATGTTTAATGTCGTGGAAAGCATATGACATGGCCCACTGGAAAGTAGCCCCAACATTTTTAAGGCCAAAAGGTAGTTTGCAGTAAGCAATGGTTCCCCATGGACAAATGAAGGAAGTTTTGTGTTGGTCGGTGGGGAGTATATTGATATGGTTGTAGCCAGAGAAGCCATCCATAAAAGAGAAGATGACACTTTCAATGCAATTATCGATAATTTGATCGATAAAGGGTGTGGGGTAATTTTCCTTAGGACAGGATTTGTTAAGATCTTGATAATCGACAAGTACTTGAATGGTACCCTATTTCTTCATGACAAGAATGATATTGGATACCCATTCTATCAAGGGGATGAGGTAAATAAAACAAGCATTTAAAAGTTTCTCTACTTTCACTTTGATTGTCGCAATTTTCCTAGGATGCCCAAGGCACAATTTTTGGCAAACGATTTTTGTGTTTGGATAGGTCTTGATCTCATGTACAATAATGGATGGATCAATACTCGTCATTTCCTCGTAGCTCCAAGTGAAAATGTCGCAAAATTGCTTAAACAAGGCTATGTATGCCTGAATTTATTCAGGGGTATAGTTCTTGCTAAGGTGGATATGTTCCACGACACCGAGCTTTAAAGATATGTCGATTGGAAAAGTTTTAGTAATATTGGACAAATTCCCCTTGGATAAAGCCATAAAGAGTGATGCGGTGCGGTCGACAATATCAGATGCAAGCCTGGGTTGAGAAATACTTTCTGCTTGATCTGGTGGAGTAAGAAAGCTCGACCGATGATGGGAAATAAACTAGGGGGTGTCTTCAAGACTCAGGATACCCATGATTGACTCATCGAATGGAAACGTTTTGCAAGAGATGATCGGAAGAGGAATCCAACTAAGATGGAAAAGAGTGAGGTTTCGACACCGTTGAAGTGGGGTCAAAAGGATTAGAAATGGAAGATGTGCCTTGAATGGCATAATAGGCTACCTCAACTGAACTTAGTGGCATGGTGTCACCAAATGAGTCAAGATTAGACATAATAGGAACAATCCAAGGATCAACAGATCTGAGGGAGTGAGATGTCATGGATGAAATCATGTTAATCAAAGAAATCAAGTCGGTAGGGGTAGGAGTGGGTAAGGGGAAAGTTCCCATAAGGTTAGAGTCTTTAAGAATACCGACCCCTACACTCTCATACATTATTTGTGAATCTCCAACTAAAGGGACATTGTTTGTGCTGCTGGGAGTAGTGTTCAGTAGGCAATAGTCGAGATGGTCAATTGTTACAATTTTCCCTTGATGAGGGAACTAAAAAAAAAAAAAAACTGAGGATGCAACAATGGCCATGGCATAAAACCACATCAACCACTTCCACCTATATTGAAGTGGTTTTTTCCCCTACTTTCACAACTAGTGAAGTCAAGATCCCATATGGCTTAAAACCACGTCCATCAAAATCGTTGAGGGTGGTGGGGGATTGGTTAAGAATGGGAGAACCGATGAATTTCAAACATGATAACGAAATGACACATGTGGATGCTCCTTCATCCAATATGGCATGATGGATGTTTTTCCCATGAACATAGACTTGAATATGAAAATCAAGTTGGTGGGAGAGCATAGATTTAAAATATTCCAGACTGAACATGATAATATTGGATGAATCAGGTTCTACAGCTCCAAGGGATGACAATAGTGTTTTACGTTGACTTAGAAAGTTCTACAGAACTTCGAGAGTCGACATGGCGCACACTCTTGTGCCAAATCCTCAACATTTTTGTAATTTTGAGTGGCACGAGCATTATGATTAAAAACCAACTTATGAATAGTGCCCTTTGGTGGGTGCTATACTGAGTCAATGGTGGGATTATCTATATGGAGAGAGCCGAAAGGTGGAGGAGGAACTGATGAGGTGGAGGTTTTATCATTATCACCCCAAGATGTAGTGTTATTTTGAGAAACACCATAATTATTAGCTCTAGTTGTGAGGTTAACAATCCTACACATGAAAACTTGTGCGGATCGATGGGCACTAGAAGAGGCATCATCTTGGAGATGATGACCTGTGTTACCCCCTTGTGGAGGGCAACAGTTTGAGAAACCATTTGTTGCTGCTGAGGGGGAAATGGATTAGTCAAGACAACAGGTTGAGATCCCCCTTTCATAAATTTAGTGACTTTGATGTAGGAGCATCACTCCAAGCAAGCTACGCGCCAACCAACCAGCACATCAAAGTGTGCGTTCGATGGGAGAGAGAGGCCCAACCTTCTCAATTTTAAAATTTTGAAATTGTATTAAATGATTGTAAGTCTGGTAGAGCCAAAAATCCATGCATATGCATAGGCTTTAGAAAAGGTTTCCTTAAATATGTTGTAAGGCTAGGATCTAGATCCGATCTGGACTAGATAGTCATTCATTGTAAATTCAATGTAATTGAATAGGGTAGGTAGCTTGGAGGGAAGAGCTCAAAGAGCTCCCTCATGTAAAAGATCTTGGATCTTATGTTGGTAGTTGAATAGAAGGAGAGAAGAGAGCCGAGACTCTATTGTAGTCCGAGCTCGAACACATTGAAATCATGCATTCTTGATTAATACAAATAGAGCAATTTTTCCTGCATGTTGTTGTCCGCATGTTTATGAGTTCATGAATGAATGTCTTTATGTGTTGATGATATGCTGTAGATGTATGTTAGGTATGTATCTGCATAGATAGATAGAATTTACTGTCTATGAGTTCTTTGATTCCAGGTTTGGGCTCTTTGAGGCTTCATGCAAGAGGTTGCATGACAGAATACTACAGGTTCTATGAGCCAGTGCAAGAAGTGAACTTCTGAATTCTGCGGATTCAGACAAATATGTGCGAGGAGGGCGCACTAGTGAAACTCATTGACTCAAGGAGAAGCCTCAAGGTTGATGAACACCTTGGAGGTAAGACTGTGCAGAAGAGAGCACAAGAAAGACCAGAATCATTGAGGGATTCTATATAAGTTCTGTCAGGAGGGCATTGAGCAGGTGCATAGAAGGCACAGAGAAGACAAAATTACTAAGAATTATTTGGAAGCTTTGCCAAGAGGGCATTGAGCGAATGCACTGGATGCATTGGAGAGAGAACTCTATTTCGAGTTCGTTGAGAAGACATAACCATTGTATATTTTGTAGAGCTCTGCCAGGAGGGCATTGAGAAAGTACATAGAGTGCACAAGAGAACTCTATCTTGATTTCGGTGAGAAAATAGAATCACTGAAGATTTTGGAAGCTCTGCCAGGAGGGCATTGAGCAAGTGCAGAGACTGCACAGAAGGAGCTCTTTTTTTGAGTTTAGAGAAGAAGAAGAGTCAAGAGGAAGGCCTTCACAAGGTTACTGAACACCCTGTAGGCTCAGCAAGGAGTGCTTGAGGAGGAAGTTGCCAAGAGGGCACTTATATCCCTTCAAGGAGAGAAAGAGACATATACATTTAGAGGTTTGAGTAGAAAAAGCTCAGGAGGGACAACGTCTTTAGAACACAGGTGGGGGCCAAAGTTATAGGCTTCGCAGAGGAAGCAAATGTTGAGACCTGTGAAGCGTTTGAAGTCTTCCAAGTTCAGGAAGAAGCGTAAGCTCAGGAGGGAGCACAACTACCATTAGACCAGCTGGAGAGGACAAGATCTGGACCGTTGAACCTACGTCCAGGAAAGCAGGAGAAGAGTGCGTAGGAGAAAGAGATCCGGGCCATCAGATCTGGGTGCATGGACCGATACCCATCGGATCCAGGAGAAGCTGTACGAGGTTTAACCCTCGTATGTGAAGAGGGGAATGAAAGGCCTGTTTTTGCATTTCAGCTACCAGGAGATACAAAGGGAAAGAGTCGGGACTCTTGACCCACGAAATCCCGAAAGGATCACGACTGTCCAACAGGAGGAGACGTGGTGAGCAGTTGAGGTTTCAGGGAAATTCCCGAAGGGAGGATTTGTGAATTTCGGCTACCGAGAATGCAAAGGGTAAGAGTTCAGAACTCTTGACCCATGAAATCCCGAAAAGACACAAGTCGTCAGATCGGGAGAGGCTATGAGTCATTGATCCCATTTTGGAGCGGAAGACCGAAGTTTCGGGGATTGGTACTTTGGTATTTCAGATACAAGGAGCTCGAAGGAGCAGGCAGTTGTTGCAGCCGGGATCTCAAAGTCCCAAAATGTGAAAACAGACAAGCAGATGGAGGAGTAGTGTGGTCATGGAGTAGGGTCACATATTTCGCCATTTCAGGATTCGTCTTTTCGGCCATTCTGAGGACAAGAAATCGGGTACTTTGGCATTGGAAACCCTGAAGTCCCAAAAGCAACATATATTTGTAGTGAGGTTGCAGTCACATGTTTCAGAATTTCGGGATTCGACATTTCGACAGTCCCGGGGACAAGAAGTCGTGCACTTGACATTGAAAGTCCCGAAGTCGTGAAACGCGACATACCTTCAGAGTTAGGCTGTGGTCATGGAGGAAATGGTCACATGGACCAAGATGTGGGCCAGGGATAATTACTGATTGAGTCCATTTCGACATTTCGACATTTCAGGGTTCGACATTTCAGGGATCCCGAAGACAAGGAACGGGGCACAGAGTGTTGAAAACCCCAAATTTTTGAAACACGACGTGTGTGGGATATGGTCACGGGGAAAGGGGTCACATGGACCGAGGATAGTATAGGGGCTAATCGTGGATTGAGCCATTTTGGCATTTCGGAGTTCATGGAATTGAAGGGTCAAGAAACTCGACATTAGAACTCCTCAAATCGCGAAACACAAAATCCCTTTTTGGAAAGGGTCGTGGTCATGTCTGGTGGCCATGTGGAGGTGAAGACTCACACCTGGTGCATTGCTTATGCCGGTGGAGTTTTCATGAAGGACCTGTGGATCAGGTTCGTTGTGTTTCAGTGAAGGCCTGAAAGAACCATTTTGGTTCTGCGGATTCGAAGGGAGAATGATCCTGTAGCAGATTCTTGGCCCGAGGGCTGTGAAGTCTGCACCAAGTGGTATCAGAACCTTATTTTCTGTCTGTATACTGCAGGCAGAGGGAGGCAAAGAAGATAAAGAAAATACTCTGATACACAACACCAAGTGGTATCAGAGCAAGACTTCATCTGTATATTTCAGATGAAGAGGATTGAAGAGATTGTTGCAGAACGCAACAACAAATAGATAGTCAGGTCGACTGTAAGAAAAGGATGGAAGTTCTCTCAGTTGCAGAGTGAAAGAAATAGACTTGTTAGGAGGGCAGGTAGAAGGAAGGAAGATGGCTATTGAAGGCCGTGGACGAGGTGGAAAGAATAACAATCAACAACCAAGCAAGGCTGAGATGGACAAAGAACTCGCTGAGATAAGGGTGAGAATGGAAGAGCTTTCATTGCAGATGCAATAGGATGCAAGAGCACGATGGCTATATGAATGGCCCATGAAAAAAAAGGTGAAATGGCCAGTCAAGGAGTTTTTGGCTAGAAGGAAGTGGAAGTTGTTAGAGGAATGACTGAGGTATGCTGAAGGCCTCAGAGATGAAGAAGAAGTGGTTCACATCTGTGAGCCAGAAGCTGGGAGAAATCTCAGTGATGATGAGGAGAAGAGATCACTGGAAGATCTCAGAGACTGCCAGGCGAGTAGTGAGGAATTTTCAATTTGCTAGGTGGGCAATAAGAAGAGGTCACATGATGATCTCAAGGACTTCCAGGAAGGCAGTGAAGAAAGTTCAGATTGCCACATGGGCAATGAGATGGGATTAGTGGAGGATCTCAAAGACTGCTAGGTGGGCAGAGATGGATTTTCAATTTTCCAGGTGGGCAATAAGAAGAGGTCACAGAATGATCTCAAAGACTGCCAGGAGGGCAGAAAAAAAAATTTAGGTTGCCAAGAGGGCAATGAAATGAGATCACTGGAGGATCTCATAGACTGCCAGGTGGGTAGGAAAAAATTCTCAATCTGCCAGGTGGGCAGGGAGAAGAAGATGAGACTATATGATATTCTCATGAAATCAGAGGTGAGTTTGGATCAACGAGGGGAGTTGATAGAGAAGATGAGATCAGAGGTGAGTTCATATCAGTGAGGAGAGCTGATAGAGGAAGATCAGAAGAGCATTCTGATGATTGGGGGAATTGAAGTATTCCTATCAAACAACCCAGTTGAGGCTAGAGAAGATGTTGTGGGTGCAACAATAGGAGAAGGATAGCCAACAAAGAATGTCAATGAAGAGGAAGAAATGGAGCAGACACTGATGTTTGCCCCTGCAGGAGAAGAAGAGAATTCAATTGAAATGCTTGAAATTTTCAGCCAGGAAGCTAAAGGGCAGATAACTGTAGCACTAAAGTTGACAGCCAAGGAAGAATAAGGGCATGCAGATAAGATGCTCACTCCATGGGAGAAGGAGTTGGAGATGTTGGAGAATTGGTTGAATCATCCAGAGCTAGTAGATGATTGCCATGAGTAGAAAGTCATGCAGATGTTAGTAGAGGAGCATTCCGAGGAATGGCTCAGAAATTTCAGCCAGGGAGTTGAACAGATGATAACTGTGGTGCAGAGGCATGCAGGGGTAGATGAAGGAGAATTTCAGTCTAAGGAGCAGTTGGAGGAAGCTAGAGATATGCCAGTAGGAGAGATGACAGTTAAGCTGTTAGAAGAGGAAGCTGAGAAGAGACTCAGTGATGAAACTGCAGAAGAAGAGTCTGTAGTAGAGTGGCCAGCTAGTGCCATAGAAGAGGAAAACAACATGGGGGATCATGATGATCTACCCACCGATAAGGAGGAAGTGAAGCCAAGAAGACTGCATAAGGAGAGCCAACCACTAGAGTAGATGGACATGATAATCGAGGAGATCAGAAGGCTGATGATCCGATTAACAGAAGCGGTCAACAAAGGGAAGCTAAGCAGAGGAGAACCTACCATAGCAGCAGGGCAACAGAAGAAATAGTAGCAACGAAGCAGTGGAGAAGATGGACAACTCCAGAGAACTATTTGGGATCTAGGTGGATTTCGATAGCCATGCTGTGAAGCTCATGAGCAGGAGCTCATGAATTTTTCGCAGCAGAGGAGTATGATGCAGGGGCATCGCTCCAAGCCAGCTACGCACCAGCCAGCCAACAAATCAAAATGTGCATTCGATGGGAGAGAGAGGCGCAACCTTCTTGATTTTCAAATTTTGAAATTGTATTAAATGATTGTAAGGCTGGTAGAGACAAAAATCCATGCATATGCGTAGGCTTTAGAAAAGGTTGCCTTAAATAGGTTGTAAGGTTGGGATCTAGATCCGATCTAGACTAGACAACCATTCATTGTAAATTCAATGTAATTGAATAGGGTAGGTAGCTTGGAGGGAAGAGCTCAAAGAGATCCCTCATGTAAAAGATATTGGATTTTATGTTGGTAGTTGAATAGAAGGAGAGAAGAGAGCCGAGACTCTGTTGCAGTCCGAGCTCGAACACATTGAAATCAGGCATTCTTGATTAATACAAACAGAGCAATTTTTCCTACATGTTGTTGTCCACATGTTTATGAGTTCATGAATGAATGTCTTTATGCGTTGATTATATGATGTAGATGTATGTTAGGTATGCATTTGTAGGGATAGATAGAATTTACCATCTGTGAGTTCTCTGATTCCAGGTTTGGGCTCTTTGAGGTTTCATGCAAGAGGTTGCATGATAGAATACTATGGGTTCTATGAGCCAGTGCAAGAAGTGCACTTCTGAATTTTGCAGATTCAGACAAAGATGTGCCAAGAGGGCGCACCAGTGGAAGTCATTGACTCAAGGAGAAGCCTCAAGGTTGCTGCACAGGACAAACCAGAATCATTGAGGGATTCTGTATAAGTTCTGCCAAGAGGGCATTGAGCAGGTGCATAGAAGGCATAAAGAAGACATAATTACTGAGAATTCTGTGTAAGCTCTGCCAAGAGGGCATTGAGCGAATGCATTAGATGCATTGGAGAGAGAACTTTATTTCGAGTTCGTTGAGAAGACAAAACCACTGTAGGTTTTGTAGAGCTCTGCTAGGAGGGCATTGAGCAAGTGCATAGAGTGCACATGAGAACTCTATCTTGAGTTCGGTGAGAAGACAAAATCACTGAAGAGTTTGGAAGCTCTGCCAGGAGGGCATTGAGCAAGTGAAGAGACTGCACAGAAGGATCTCTTGTTTTGAGTTCAGAGAAGAAGAAGAGTCAGGAGGAAGACCTTCACAGGGTTACTGAACACCCTACAGGCTCAGCAAGGAGTGCTTGAGCAGGAAGTTGCCAAGAGGGCACTTATATCCATTCAAGAAGAGAAAGGGACAGAGACATTTAGAGGTTCAAGCAGGAAAAGATCAGGAGGGACAACGTCTTTAGAACACAGGCGGGGGCCAAAGTTACAGGCTTCGCAGAGGAAGTAAAGGCTGAGACCTGTGAAGCGTTTGAAGTCTTCCAAGTTCAGGAAGAAGCGAAAGATCAGGAGGGAGCACAACTGCCGTTAGATCAGCTGGAGAGGACGAGATCTGGACTGTTGAACCTATGTCCAGGTAAGTAGGAGAAGAGTGTGCAGGAGAAAGATATTTGGGCCGTCAGATCTGGGCGCATGGACCGATAGCCATCGGATCGAGGAGAAGCTACACGAGGTTTAACCATCGTATGTGAAGAGGGGAAAGAAAGGCCTGTTTTGGAATTTCGGCTACTAGGAGATACAAAGGGAAAGAGTCAGGACTCTTGACCCACAAAATCCTGAAAGGATCGTGACCGTCCAACAGGAGGACACGTGGTGAGCGATCGAGGTTTCAGGGAAATTCCCGAAGGGAGAATTTCGGTATTTTGGCTACTGGGAATGCAAAGGGTAAGAGTTTAGAACTCTTGACCCGTGAAATCCTGAAAAGACACAAGCCATCGGATTAGGATTGGCTATGAGCCGTTGATTCCAGTTTGGAGTGGAAGACCGACGTTTCAGGGATCAGTACTTCGGTATTTCAGATACCAGGAGCTCGAAGGAGCAGGGAGTTGTTGTAGCCGGGATCGCAAAGTTCTGAAACGCGAAAACAGGCAAGTAGATAGAGGAGTAGCATGGTCATGGAGCAGGGTCACATATTTCAACATTTCGGGATTCGGCTTTTCGGCCATCCTGAGGACAAGAAACTGAGAACTTCGACGTTGGAAACCCCGAAGTCCCAAAAGCAATATATCTTTGGAGTGAGGCTACGGTCACACGTTTCGAACATTTGGGATTTGAAATTTCGGCAATCCCGGGGACAAGAAGTCGGGCACTTGACATTGAAAGTCCTGAAGTCGGGAAATGCAACATACCTTCGGAGTTAGGCTGTGGTCACAGAGGAAATGGCCACATGGACCGATATGTGGGCCAGGGATAATTACCGATTGAATCCATTTCGACATTTCGGCATTTTGGGGTTTGGCATTTCGAGGATCTCAAAGACAAGGAACGGGGCACAGAGTGTTGAAAACCCCAAAGTCATGAAATGCGACGTGTGTGGGATATGGTCACAGGGAAAGTGGTCACATGGATTGAGGATAGTACAGGGGCTAATCGTGGATTGAGCCATTTTGGCATTTCGGAGTTTGGGGAATCGAAGGGTCAAGAAACTCGACATCAGAACTCCCAAAATCGCAAAACACAAAATCCCTTTTCGGAAAGGGTCGCGGTCATGTCTGGTGGCCATGTGGAGGTGAAGACTCATGCTTGGTGCATTGCTTGTGCTGGTGGAGTTTTCGTGAAGGACCTGTGGATCGGGTTCGTTGGGTTTCAGTGAAGGCCCGAAAGAACCATTTCGGTTTTGCGGATCCGAAGGGAGAACAATCCTGTAGCGGATTCTCGACCTGAGGGCTATGAAGTCTGCACCAAACTTTATCTCGGTGGGGAAATTCTCATGTATAATGGTCCTCTGCACAAATTAAGTAGGGATACTTGGATTTCCATTTAGGCTTGTTCTCAACAGTTGGGTCAGGAGTTTTATTTCCCTCTTGTGGTTTTGAAGATTTTTTATATTTCCCCTGATTCTTTTTCTTTCCTCAAGGTTGTGGGGGTGAATTGGATTGAACCGAATTCACCTTGGAGGATCGAGAAGGAGGCACAATAGATTTGGTGGTAGCATCCTGGGAAAGAGTAGGAGAAGAAATTTGTGAGTTTTGTGATCCTGAAGATCCAGTTGCAGGATGGTTTTTAACATAACCAACCATGCCATCGACATGGGCATATTGAGCGGGGTGGGATGGATCGGTCGATGGACAGGGAACGTGCAGAATAAGATCATAGAGGGTGTTAGACTGGGAATATACCAAGTCCAGGTATTTAGCGTGTTCGATGGCATGCTCCTTTGTAAGATCACCTCCCATGGAAACATCTAGCGTAATAGGTGGTAGAAGCGACTTCATGAACCAATTTTCCAGTAACTGGTCCAGAATAGTGGCTTTTATGAGACGTCTCCGCCTACTCCATTCATGAATGTGATCAAATATATGAGTGGAGGTGGATTGTTTTAACGACATTAAAATCTCAGTATTAGTCTCATACCGGATTAGAAATTGGAAGTGAGTGAGAAAAACCATGGTGAGGGAATTGAAGTCACCGAAAGACTATTGTGTCAACTCAATGTACCATTTCACTGCTGGACCCATGAGAGTCTGTTGGAAAATATACAATCTAATGGAGTCATCCATCAAGAAGTTGGACAAACACCATAGATGGAAGATCATAACATGGGTGTTAGGGTCTTCTCCAGGTTTTCCATTGAATTTCAGAATATCATATAGAAATTTTGAGGGATAGGTGGCCAAAAATTCTAGACTGCCGAATAGGGTCGCTGGTCAATATCGACAAATTAGGTAGATATAGAGTAGCTAGAAAGGGTGATTTTTAGTTGACTCGTGGGTTCTGGTAGTAGTGATGAGGCATATCCTGACCACTAGTGGGACCCTGAATGGTTTGAGATGGTACTCCCACAAATTGTTGTTGTGGGGGTTTTGTAGAGTGGGATAATCCTCCCATGAATGGTTGTTGAAAGTAGGGTGGGGGTGGGTATGTTCCAGTTGGAGGTTAGGGGTTGGGATGAGGTTGAAAAAAACCTTCTTAGGGTATTTGAGGTTGGGGGTTTGGTTGAGTCCACAATGAATTGACAGTACTTGGATATGGTAATCCAGTGGTAATGTTCTGATGACTCACTTGAATGGTTTTTCCCCCAACGACATGATGATCCCCCATAGGATACAAAGGTACGGTTGGTGGTTTTCCGCCAACTGGATACTGACCTCCTACTGAAACCTGACCTTCGGTTGGAGGTTTCCCCCCGGTGGGATATAATCCTCAGACAAAGTGTGAGCCTCCAATTGGAGGTTACCCCCCGACTGCGTATTGTCCCCCAACAAGGTATTGGCATTCGACTAGAGGTTCTCCCCCAACATGAGTTTTTCTTGGAAAGGTCTACTATCCCAAACCTGATGAATGACCTCCATATAGAGGTATCCCCCTTATATAAGTTTGATTTCTCATAGGTTTTTGACCCCCTCCTATAAATAGTTCAGTTAGCGAGGGTTCCCCCCCGACGTAGGGTGTAGAAGGAGGTAATGTCAAATAAGTCACAAGGATAGCCGGGATAGTTTGTGTGACTGATGTCAGTATAGGAACATAAGCTTGGGGTAAATTCACCTAAGGAGGTTGGGAGATGGAATGAAGCACCATTTTTCCCTCTAATGGGGGAAGAGTAGGTGGTAAAGTTTGAGGGGGAGGTGGTGTGCTAGAGGTAGGGAGACAGGGTGTATGCGAGGATGCGTGGGAAGGATCCAAATGTGGTGGGTGAGGAATAGGGTTTAAAGATATGTCAAACCTATCAAATATATCATGTCCTGAGTGTGTCCTCCACACATGTCGAAAATGAGTCTGATTAGGATTAAGCAGACTATATTTTTCGTAGAGGGGTTGTAAATCCTACCGACAGGTTAGCCTATTACGATTATAAATTCACAACGTATTAAAAAGGTACAAGTGGTAATCGAGGATAATCGATTTCAAATTATCCAGAATAATTTATCTATATGAGAAGTGGACTAAGAGGATGGGTTTGCAGGAAGGACAAAAACTTCTTGAAAACTGGGTTCGTCAAGGTGATCAATCAAGGGAGTAGAAACACTCCCAGATTCAAAATAATTCTCCTCGTTAGTGACTCCCTCCCGAGAGTGGTCTTCAGGTGAATGAGGAGGCAAAGGCTTGTATTTTTCTAGAGGAAAACCTTGCATCCTCTGAGACCTATGCGGACTTTGGTGGGTGAGAATGAAATTATGACAATGAAAATTCTAGGGCTAATTGAGGGAAGAAAACAACACACGCTAGAAGAATCTAAGAAACAAGTAAGAAAACAAAGACCTTCTTAGAATGAAACCACTAGTTGGTGATGAAATCCAACGTCACAGAATCAAAATGAGAAGGGGCATGGGTAGAGCATGTGGAACAATTACGTTGATGACCTGCTTAAAAGAATTTCTCCCTGGTGAAAATTCCCACACGATACAACCGCGGGTTACCCTCCAAGGAGCCCAAGTGAGTTTGATCAATGTTTTTCCCAGATATAGCGAATAATTTGTAGGGTAGGTTTAGTAGCTTAGAGGTAAGACTCAAACTGGCGTAACATGAGCTTCCCCACCCACTGTCACCTCGATGGGGAGCTCTTTCTATTCAGGGTGGCTAGTCCCAAGGGAGACGTCCCTAGTAATCTGGGGTTTTGAAGGGAAAGGATCAAAGGATTAAGGCTCAAAGTTCAAAGTGGGATTTCCTTTCAAAGATTACTACCAAGAGAGATAGTCAAAGAGAAGGTATTCCACTGAAAAGGCACCTGTTTGCGAGACAAGGCAAATAAAACTAAAACATGCAAGCAATGGTTAGTACCTCAAATGCTAATGACTATCTTCAATATATATATGAGCAATAATAAATGTAATTATTGACGAAGTCAATGATTGCAATTAAAGCTATGGTTTAATTATATTACTTCTTCAACAAGTACAAAATGATTATAATATTCAATGTACAAAGTCAATCCTTGAGTTATTACAATGCATTAAATGTGCTCATACATATATATTGTTGCTGCTGCGTCACTATGCTACAAAGGTGACGTCATCCCTAGTTTTAGGTTAGTTTGAAAGGCAAGGAAGTGGACGTTTTGCAAACTAAACCAATGAAAATGTTCTACACATCATTGCCAATTGCTAGGTGACAAGGTCACAACGTTTTATACCAAACAAGAGATCAAATAGGCATGACGTCACTAGCTAGTTAGGGTTAGTAAAGTCGCTAGGGTTAGTTAGGTTTTCAATTTTAGAGAGTTTAAAAGATTGTTTTAACTTGGAAGACTCAACGTTGCAATTTTAGACTAGTGCCTTGGGTAAATGGAGTCAAAGAGAGAGACTAATGGCTTGGAAAGACTTAAACCTAAGGACAGGAGAGTTAGGCTTAATGGTGCTGCAATGGCAGGGTCACCAAGTCAAAACCCCAAGGGGAGGAGGCTCATTCCGGTGTAGCTTAAGCTAGGCCTCATGCTCCTCCCTCTTTCCTTAAGATTCTTTGGCAAAACGGCTAGCTTAGAAATACAAATCTAGGGCTGAAAAGTGTTGTAGAGCCAAGGCTCTTCAAACCCTAAAGGTCATAAAGGTCAAAACCCTAGGTGTAAAGTCAATTAGGCCTAGGACGTCTTCCTTCTTCAACTTGTATTTAAAATCTAACTCAGAAAAATAAAGATTAGTGTAGCAATGGCTAGGCTATGACCTTCTAAATCAAATGGCTAAATAAGTTCTTATCATGGGGACATAAAGCAAGGACCTACTTGTGTGCTTGCTCCCTAGGGTTTCAATGATTAAGCATAATAATAGCAATGTAACCATACATGTAAGATATTGAACCTACGACCATTCAATCCAGAAGTTTTGTATGAAAAATACACTTACAAATTCATGAAGAGCATATCAAACCCTAGTTGTAACACCTTCCAATGATAAAAAACACCATATGCATGCCAAAGATAATCCTTCCAAGTGTAGCACCTCAACTCCAAGAGCCAATAACAAGACAAAAGACTAAAAATAAGTCTCCCACAAGAGAGTGAGTTGTGTTATGCTAAAATGAGGCTCAATGTCCTCAATATATATATCATCCAAATGACCTTTAATTAACAAAAAAGGTCATTAAAAACAACCGACAAGGCTGACTTAAAAATATTCCATTATTTGTCACATTAAATGCTAAAATGTCAAAGTAAGAGCTAAAATGGGAGACGTCAGGTCCCTCTGAGGGAGATGTTGGCCCTTTTTGGGCATCATCAACATCCAGAAGGCAAAACGTTGGCCCCTCTGGGGCTCCTGCAACCTGCCACACATGCCAAATAGTCCCAGCACATTGCCACGCGCTCCAGAAATTGTCCAGCCTGCCCTGGGTGGCATCCTGTCCATCAAATCCATCATCCCATCTACAGACGGTGATCCCCCCTAGGTCAATCTCTGCCAAAGTGTCCTGGTGAGAGAGTCCTTCTGTCTTCTTCATGCAAGGGATCATCATGACGTTGTCTTGCCTCTGCCATCCCAACAACCATCTGATGGGCTCTTCAGCCCCATGGAGGTCCGAGCTAATCATCTCCCCATGTGTACCAGTCCTCTGGTACCTGTCCGCCGAGTATGGTCCTGCACATAAAAAAATACGCCCTCCATGGGATCATTAGTCCTAGATATCATAGCAATGTAAATCATATTTCATCATTAAGGTTATCAAATGTATGCATGAAATCCCTAACATATCATCTAAGAGCTCAAAGATATTACACCGATCTACTATACAAAGCTAAGGAAACCAACAGAAAAACCTATTGGGCTAATACCCACAAGAGATGGAAAGTTTCCTCAAAAGATCTTTCAAGCCATGTTTAATGAGGTGATATGGTTTTTAGGGATGTCTAGTCATAGTAAGACCAAGGGCAGGTGCTATCTGTGGGTGCCTTTGTAGGAGGCGAGTTGTCCCCGTCATGGATGCATTTTTCCAAGCCCTTTATTGCCTTCATTTTTCTTTTATTGCTTTTATTTCTTTTTTACTTCAAGTTCTGACCATAGGACACTGCCTTGGCTTGGTGGCCAGAGCTGACAGCGTTACCCACTGGTATCTTCGCATAAATGATAAGGCTGGCTCGTGATGAGACCCCCTTTCCTTTGGCCATGCAACCAAA
>JZKD02S2302555.1:15120-27600 GCA_000966675.3 Picea glauca | reverse complement strand
TTTCTATTTTTTCGTTTAAAACATTTTTTATTATGGTGATTAAGATTTTGTTTGATGATTCAGCTAACCCATTGCCTTGAGGATAGTATGCTATAGAATGACCCAGCACAATATTGTATTTTTGGCAAAAGCTAACCATTTCCATATATTTGAATGCCTGGGCATTATCTGTAACTATATTCCATGGACAACTGAATCTAGATAATATATTTTTCTCTAAGAAATTTATTACCACCGAATCTGTCACTTTCCTGGTCAGGATAGCTTCTACCCATTTGGTGAAATAATCTGTAGTGGTCAGGATCCATCTATGTTGCGAGATGGAGTGTGGATTGATTTCTCCTATAAAATCTAACCCCCATTGTTGAAAAGGGGCTTTCATTTTAACTGGGACCAAAGGTAACACCGAGAGTTTTTTCTTGCCTGAAAATAATTGGTAGAAGTTATAGGCTTTGACTTTGGCATTCAAATATGCGAATAACTTAGGCCAATAATATCCTTCTCTTAGGATTTTATAGGTTGTTTCTCTCCATGCATGATTTTCTCTGCACATTCCTTCATGAAATTCATTTATAACTCTTTCTGTTTCAGATTCTACAAAACAAACTAGTAGAAAACCTAGAGGGTCTTTCCAATACAACTGGCTTTCTGAGATACAATACTTCACCACATGCAATTTCAATGTCCTAGTCTTAGACAGAGACATATCGTTTGGTCATTTCAGAGTCAGAAGATAAGATACAATGTCTTTATACCAATCCGAAGATGCAAACTTCTCTTTGATTCTAGTTGTCGATATCTGGTCATCGAATTCATCTATGTCCAAATATCCTTCATGTTCTTGTAGGTTATTTATTCCAAGCGCTTTGAAATTTGATTTGGATAGTAGCTTAGCCAAACCCTGTCCCTTTACAAGCTTTTTCGGTTTTACCTCTAGATCGAATTCTTGAATTTTAGCAAGCCATCGACCTCTCTTCCTATCAATATCAGGTTGAACCAATATATCCTTAACGAAACTGGTGGGTACATATGCAATGATCTTGGAATGAAATACGTAGGTTCTAAAAGATTTTAGTGCTTTCACCATGGCATATGCGTATTTTTCCATTATGTCGTACCTCAACTCTGCGTCTCTAAGGCTCTTACTGAAAAACTCTATTGGTTGCTCAAAACCCTCTTCATTCTTCTGGAGGAGTACCGTCGCAATTGTATTTTCGGATGCAAACGAAAATATAAAAAATTCCTTTAGATAATCAGGGCTTGCTAGTACAGATGCTTCACCTATAATTTTCTTGATGTGTGCAAATGATGCTTTTGCTTCGGCCTTCCATTTAACTTCGATGTTCTTATTGAGCATATCTGTAATCAATTTCACAAGTTCGACAAAGTTCAGGATAAATCTCCTCAAAAAATTTATTTTCCCTAAAAAAGACTGGATTTCTTTTAGATTTCTAGGAATATTTATAGTGTCAATAGCTTCGACCCTTTTAGGATCGATTTTAATTTCGTTTCGAGATACAACATGGTCCAAGATTTTACCTTCTTGCATCACAAAGTGAGATTTCTTGGGATTTAGAGACAAACCGAATTTGTGGCATTTCTTGAATGTTTGTTTGAGGTGGATTAGATGTTCTTCATCAGATTTGGAAAAAACAGTCAGATCATCGAGATAAATAACGACGAATTTATCTCTTTTGCCGATGAAGGTGATATCCATAGCTCACTGGAAATTATCACCTGCATTCATCAAACCAAAAGGAATTTTATCATACATAAATGTACCCCATGGGGTGGTGAATGTTGTCTTTTATTTATTGTCTTCGTTAACACCAATATGATAATAAACAAAAAAATCGTCGATCGTTGACATTCTATTTTCTCCGACCACCTTTTCTAGAACATGATCCATTTTGGGTAGCGAATAATTGTCTTTGAGAGATGATTTATTTAAATTTCTAAAATCTACACATAGTTTGATTTCTCCCCTCTTCTTCCTAACCAAGACCAGATTGGCTACCCACTCAGAGTACCTGAGTTGTACAATTATTTTAGTGTCCAGGAGCTTTTTTACTTCTTTTTCGACCACGGGCAATAATATGGGATTGATTTGCCTGAGCTTCTGTTTGAAAGGTTTAACACCTGAATTTAAAGGAATCTTGTGTTCGATCACAGTGGTGTCATAAGTTCTCAGCTCATCATAAGACCAAGCAGACATGTCTTTATATTGCTCGAATAAATTTGCATACTTACCTTTCATCTTAGGAGGAAGATATTTTGATATTTTTACTATTCTAGTATTTTCTTTGGTACCTATATCGTAATCTTCGACTTCTTCTGGTTGAGGTTGCATAGTAGACTTTAAGGGCATGTCATTTTGGTCAAATAGTCTTTCTAAGGTAATTAGAACTTTATGGATTTGGTTGTTTTTTAGTATTAACATGCGATGATTCACGATATTTTCTTGGAACTCTTGAGGATATTCCCTTTCTTTCATAATCCAGGTATGGTCGTTCTAGTTTTCTTGGTCAATATACGTCTCGAAAAAGTATTCCACCATTTCGAGGAACTTTATGATCTGTTCATCGTCTTCGAACACCTGCCAGTGTTGTATATTTTTTAGTATGGAGGGTCTATGCGTCATCTCTATGTGATATTTAAGTTTAAAATTTGTAGGAGNTTTCTATTTTTTCGTTTAAAACATTTTTTATTATGGTGATTAAGATTTTGTTTGATGATTCAGCTAACCCATTGCCTTGAGGATAGTATGCTATAGAATGACCCAGCACAATATTGTATTTTTGGCAAAAGCTAACCATTTCCATATATTTGAATGCCTGGGCATTATCTGTAACTATATTCCATGGACAACTGAATCTAGATAATATATTTTTCTCTAAGAAATTTATTACCACCGAATCTGTCACTTTCCTGGTCAGGATAGCTTCTACCCATTTGGTGAAATAATCTGTAGTGGTCAGGATCCATCTATGTTGCGAGATGGAGTGTGGATTGATTTCTCCTATAAAATCTAACCCCCATTGTTGAAAAGGGGCTTTCATTTTAACTGGGACCAAAGGTAACACCGAGAGTTTTTTCTTGCCTGAAAATAATTGGTAGAAGTTATAGGCTTTGACTTTGGCATTCAAATATGCGAATAACTTAGGCCAATAATATCCTTCTCTTAGGATTTTATAGGTTGTTTCTCTCCATGCATGATTTTCTCTGCACATTCCTTCATGAAATTCATTTATAACTCTTTCTGTTTCAGATTCTACAAAACAAACTAGTAGAAAACCTAGAGGGTCTTTCCAATACAACTGGCTTTCTGAGATACAATACTTCACCACATGCAATTTCAATGTCCTAGTCTTAGACGGAGACATATCGTTTGGTCGTTTCAGAGTTAGAAGATAAGATACAATGTCTTTATACCAATCCGAAGATGCAAACTTCTCTTTGATTCTAGCTGTCGATATCTGGTCGTCGAATTCATCTATGTCCAAATATCCTTCATGTTCTTGTAGGTTATTTATTCCAAGCGCTTTGAAATTTGATTTGGATAGTAGCTTAGCCAAACCTTGTCCCTTTACAAGCTTTTTCGGTTTTACCTCTAGATCGAATTCTTGAATTTTAGCAAGCCATCGACCTCTCTTCCTGTCAATATCAGGTTGAATCAATATATCCTTAATGAAACTGGTGGGTACATATGCAATGATCTTGGAATGAAATACGTAGGTTCTAAAATATTTTAGTGCTTTCACCATGGCATATGCCTATTTTTCCAT
The DNA here is from genome assembly GCA_000966675.3 of Picea glauca. Lineage (NCBI taxonomy): Eukaryota > Viridiplantae > Streptophyta > Pinopsida > Pinales > Pinaceae > Picea > Picea glauca. Next base: position 23,815 of record JZKD02S2302555.1, on the reverse strand, counting down.
TATGTCGTACCTCAACTCTGCGTCTCTAAGGCTCTTACTGAAAAACTCTATTGGTTGCTCAAAACCCTCTTCGTTCTTCTGGAGGAGTACCTTCGCAATTGTATGTTCGGATTCAAACGAAAATATCAAAAATTCCTTTAGATAATCAGGGCTTGCTAGTACAGATGCTTCACCTATAATTTTCTTGATGTGTGAAAATGATGCTTTTGCTTCGGCCTTCCATTTAACTTCGATGTTCTTATTGAGCATATCTGTAATCAATTTCACAAGTTCGACAAAGTTCAGGATAAATCTTCTCAAAAAATTTATTTTCCCTAAAAAAGACTGGATTTCTTTTAGATTTCTAGGAATATTTATAGTGTCAATAGCTTCGACCCTTTTAGGATCGATTTTAATTCCGTTTCGAGATACAACATGGTCCAAGATTTTACCTTCTTGCATCACAAAGTGAGATTTCTTGGGATTTAGAGACAAACCGAATTTGTGGCATTTCTCGAATGTTTTCTTGAGGTGGATTAGATGTTCTTCATCAGATTTGGAAAAAACAGTCAGATCATCGAGATAAATAACGATGAATTTATCTCTTTTGACGATGAAGGTGATATCCATAGCTCACTGGAAATTATCACCTGCATTCATCAAACCAAAAGGAATTTTATCATACATAAATGTACCCCATGGGGTGGTGAATGTTGTCTTTTATTTATTGTCTTCGTTAACACCAATATGATAATAAACAAAAAAATCGTCGATCGTTGACATTCTATTTTCTCCGACCACCTTTTCTAGAACATGATCCATTTTGGGTAGCGAATAATTGTCTTTGAGAGATGATTTATTTAAATTTCTAAAATCTACACATAGTTTGATTTCTCCCCTCTTCTTCCTAACCAAGACCAGATTGGCTACCCACTCAGAGTACCTGAGTTGTACAATTATTTTAGTGTCCAGGAGCTTTTTTACTTCTTTTTCGACCACGGGCAATAATATGGGATTGATTTGCCTGAGCTTCTGTTTGAAAGGTTTAACACCTGAATTTAAAGGAATCTTGTGTTCGATCACAGTGGTGTCATAAGTTCTCAGCTCATCATAAGACCAAGCAGACATGTCTTTATATTGCTCGAATAAATTTGCATACTTACCTTTCATCTTAGGAGGAAGATATTTTGATATTTTTACTATTCTAGTATTTTCTTTGGTACCTATATCGTAATCTTCGACTTCTTCTGGTTGAGGTTGCATAGTAGACTTTAAGGGCATGTCATTTTGGTCAAATAGTCTTTCTAAGGTAATTAGAACTTTATGGATTTGGTTGTTTTTTAGTATTAACATGCGATGATTCACGATATTTTCTTGGAACTCTTGAGGATATTCCCTTTCTTTCATAATCCAGGTATGGTCGTTCTAGTTTTCTTGGTCAATATACGTCTCGAAAAAGTATTCCACCATTTCGAGGAACTTTATGATCTGTTCATCGTCTTCGAACACCTGCCAGTGTTGTATATTTTTTAGTATGGAGGGTCTATGCGTCATCTCTATGTGATATTTAAGTTTAAAATTTGTAGGAGATGAAAAAGTTGAGGTTGCTTTGGCTAATGAATCAACTTGCAGATTTTCTGTACGGGGAATGTAATGAACATTAACTGATGAGAATGTTTTTGCTATTAAATCCTAGGCGCAGTTTCTATAAGATCTCAATCTCGAGTGTTTGGCCTGGTACTGCCGATTTACTTGCTTTACAATTAATTCCACATCTCCATAGACTTCCAAGTTCTTTATTTTTAGCTTCATGGCGACTTCTAATCCCAATACCAAGGCTTCATACTCGCATACATTGTTCATGTAATCTATGTCCCACTATAGTTTGTAAGAGAAAGGAATGATAAACTCATCTTCGAGTGCTACAAAAAGTACTTCTACACCTGCTCCTTCACATGATGAAGCACCGTCAAAATACATTTTCCAAATTCTGGTACTATATACACTTTCATTTATTTTTTCTATTTTATTTTTCTTTGTACAATTTTCTTTTGTACATTCATCCACATCATCATTGATTTATAAAATACAATTTCCTACATCCTGATCAGTGACATAAACAGGGTAATTACTAGGGTTGTGTGGATCACTTAATGTATATCCTAGCTGTGTTTCCCTGTATATTCGAGTGAACTATCCACCGAAGATGGGGATNAGGAACTTTATGATCTGTTCATCGTCTTCGAACACCTGCCAGTGTTGTATATTTTTTAGTATGGAGGGTCTATGCGTCATCTCTATGTGATATTTAAGTTTAAAATTTGTAGGAGGTGAAAAAGTTGAGGTTGCTTTGGCTAATGAATCAACTTGCAGATTTTCTGTACGGGGAATGTAATGAACATTAACTGATGAGAATGTTTTTGCTATTAAATCCTAGGCGCATTTTCTATAAGATCTCAATCTCGAGTGTTTGGCCTGGTACTGCCGATTTACTTGCTTTACAATTAATTCCACATCTCCATAGACTTCCAAGTTCTTTATGTTTAGCTTCATGGCGACTTCTAATCCCAATACCAAGGCTTCATACTCGCATACATTGTTTGTGTAATCTATGTCCCACTATAGTTTGTAAGAGAAAGGAATGATAAACTCATCTTCGAGTGCTACAAAAAGTACTTCTACACCTGCTCCTTCACATGATGAAGCACCATCAAAATACATTTTCCAAATTCTGGTACTATATACACTTTCATTTATTTTTTCTATTTTATTTTTCTTTGTACAATTTTCTTTTGTACATTCATCCACATCATCATTGATTGATAAAATACAATTTCCTACATCCTGATTAGTGACATAAACAGGGTAATTACTAGGGTTGTGTGGATCACTTAATGTATATGCCAGTTGAGTTTCCCTGTATAATCGAGTGAACTATCCACCGAAGATGGGGATCATGGCATAGGTCATGTCCAGCTGAAGGGATCCTCCGAGCTTAGCACCCCAATACTTGGATAATAGAAAACCATACTTTAGAGGTATACCAACAATAACTACATCCATCAAAACACTTTTTACTGGAATCTGTGCAAGATTTACTACTAAATCTTTGATCATACCCAGTCATTTAACTTTCCTCGAATCAAATGAATACAAGTCTCCATATGGCCTGGTAATTTCGAGACCAAGTCTATCCATAACATCCTTGGGCATCACGTTATGTGAGGCTCCAAAATCCAGCATGCAATTATGTAGTAGACGATCATGCACATTTAGCGTAATGTAGAAAGGAGCGACATTATCTATGGAACCTTAGAAATGTGGACCAAAAATTATATTAGGCTTATCATCTTCCAAATTTATAATGTCAGCCTGACTTTCTACATCTAAAAAAATTATCATTTTGGCAATTTGCTTTTGGTAAACAAGGTTCTTTGCCAGTTCAACCAGAGGTATTGGTATCTTGGTTTTGTTAATCTTGTTTTCTAGGCTGAAACCTCCTATGTTCTTGTCGGTTTCTCTTATTTGGACTTCAGTCTCCTTTTTTTCTAATTTATTGGTTTGCATTGTTTTATTTTTAGTTGTTTTTGTTCCTACTGTCTATGTTTCCACTGTATTAGTTTTGGCACCTTGTGGGTCAACTCCTTTTATTTTGGTGTTCCGTGTTTCAGTTTCCTTTGGAGTTGGTTCATATACTTCACCTCTCGACAAGATTTTCTTTGGTTGGGTAGTTGTAATGTTTTTAGTTTTAGACCTTAGATTATACTTGTTTTGGAGCTCGACCATTATAGTATCGACGATTCCTTGGAAAGCAAGATCCTCTGTATTATTTGTGTTTCTATCCTCATTAGACCGATGTTCTATTGTTAAAGACCTCTCATAATCTTGTCTAGTTAAATGAGGTTGATAACAATCCTCACCGAGATTATTCATATCTTCTTCTAAATCCTCAAATTCTTGCATGTCATTTCCTCCTAAAAAAATTTCATTTTCAAAGGAGTCTGAACTTTTTGATCTTCATTTTTAATTTGTCTTTGTTGTATTTGAGGATTGGGGTTCCTCCTGAATTCTCTCCTAACAAGCTAATCTGATTTAGATTGATCTAGTTCCATCTTTGAAATTTTATTTGACAGTTCTTTAATTATCTTTGCCATATCATCCATCTTGTCGGCTGTAGACCTCCCAGATCCAGAGGGTCCTTCTTGTTCCCTAAATCATTTGATCTCTTTGTTTTCTGTTTCCACTTTTGTTTTTAATTTTCCATAAGCCATCATATTTGACTCAATTTCTACGATATCGTCTTGCATTCGGGTAAGTTTGACCACTCTCATTTCTTTCAATAATAGTGCGAAATTGGGTTCGAAATCTCTTGCAAAAGTTACCTTTGATGCAGGCTGGGAAGGTTTAACTTCAATTGGGATCTTGTTATACAATTTATTAAATCTTTGGATGAATTCAATAACAATTTCTGAATTTTTCTTCCTTAAAGGCCCAAACTTAGTTAAATAATATAAGTGATCTTTCCTTTCATCCCATTGTCTGAGAAAAGAGTTTTCTAGTGCGTCGTAGGATAGTATTGAACCTGTGGGAAAACTTCGAAACTAGGTTCTCACCTGTCCTTCAAAAGTTTGAACAACAACCGTGAACACACGTCTTCATGCTAGAGACCGAGAATATCTGCGAATTGATCAAAGAAATTTTTATGTTCGACTGTGGTTAAGTCTCCTTCCCCTGTAAACTTAGGTATGTTTTTCATGTAGTTTTCAGGTAAATCATGAAGGGGTACTGGGAGGACCAAAGGAGCGCATCCGATAGCTACTTTAGCAAAAATACTGGGGGTGGGGGTGGGCCTTGACCGCTCCCTCCTACTCCTCTGGTAGTTTCCATAGATATTCTAGGAGAGGAAACCGATACATTATAAAGAGGGTTTTTAAATATGTATAGAGATCCTTTAGCTTCTTTGGGATGAAGAAAAAAATATTCTGAGAACTGTTTACCAGGAGATGAAAGAACTGAAAAATGGGGAAACGAGATATAGGGACTCGGTTCCTATGACTTGCAAGATATGTAAATGGGAGAAACTGTAAGAGTTGAATCCGAGTGTATGGTATACTATTCTAGACTTTGTGAGGTTGGGAAATTTAGTTCGAGAGCTGATGGAATATTAGTCGAAACAAAATTTACTGTAGATGTCTTACCTTCACTTACATAAGAGGTACTTGAATGAGCTTCAGTCTTAATTTCAGGTAGAATTAATTTAGGGTTTATGGTTTCAAGTGGAACCTTAGCCTTAGACTGCGTGGATTTAGGTTGGTAAACCGCTGTAGCATGCTTAAGGAATCTTCTTGGTTTCAATATTTTTTCAGGGTTAGAAACAGGCATGGTCTACTTATCATCTGGGTTTTGTCTGGTGTTCCTTCGACCAGATGCCAACTTATTTAAAATGTGGAGTCTCCAAGTGAATAATAAAAACTTAGCCTTTATAATGTGTTCAGTCTTTGTTCACTATCAAAGAAAGAAACTTGCAAATGTCGTTCTCCCAGGGAAAAAATAACTTCATTTCTCTGTCCCGACAACGACGCCAAAAAGATGTTGTTCCTGAGTTTATACCAAGGCTTGAAATATAAAGTCAGGCATCAGGAAATGAGGGAAAGGTTTTCAATGTTTGCCTTTCACCACATAAATAAAAAGAGAAAGTTCTTTAAAATGAATTAATATTATAACAACTTAGAGGTTGTTTCTCGCACCCGAGTTAAAATCAAAATATAGAATGAATGAAAAGAAAAACATAAAGCTGCTAATCAAAGAAAGACATCAAATGTTGAAGGATCTTACTTTGTAACAAGAGAAGAAAGTTATTGATGTAATCTTCAATGAAGTATAAAATATAGTATCTAATTAACATGCAGGTCTTGTATTAACTCATAGTGAGTACAGAGGAAAATATGTTTGTTATTAGATTACTGAGTATAACATAACCACCGTAGAGGTTGTACTAACTTGTGATTTACAGTCATCAAAGAAAATATATGAAAGTATATTGGAATATGGAAAGACAAAGAATACATAACTTAGAATAGATGAGATGTAGAATCTATGGCCTGTATTTGTATTAATTCTTAGTAAAGAGAGTCTTCTCCTTTAAAATTGGCAAAAAGAAGCCTTTGGTGCATTTTCAAAATATATATTTATACGAGATTTAGGCATTTGCAATTCTATCATTCTAAGAATTTGGGTTACATAATGAGAAGGTGAAACAATTCACTTTGTTATCCCTTGTAGTCTCTCATGTTGGCAAGATGCTGGCCTTTCTTTGTCTCCTAGCTCCAACATTAGGCAATACGTGCAACTGTATTATTTGACTCTAGAAGTATTTATTTTCCCTTGTTCAATACATTCAAGACACCTTTCTACCAACTGTGATATCGACTTGGAAGACTCTGTTTGGTCATTTTCTTCAAATATGTAACATTTCTTTTCCAGCCGTGGTAGTCTTTCTCCTACTTGTCTATCTTCTATGATGATAGAAAATAGTTGTAGATTTGTCTTTATTAACCATTTGTCTACTTGAGCAATGTTAACCTGTCTTATCTGATATAGTTCAACTTGGTCTCTTTCCTCGTTTTCGTTAATATCTAGTAGATGTTTGACTATATTTATTTTACCCAATGTTCCAGAGCTACTTTCCTTATCAAGATCTAACAAATTTTTATTTATTAGACCAAATATTTNGTTTTTCATGTAGTTTTCAGGTAAATCATGAAGGGGTACTGGGAGGACCAAAGGAGCGCATCCGATAGCTACTTTAGCAAAAATACTGGGGGTGGGGGTGGGCCTTGACCGCTCCCTCCTACTCCTCTGGTAGTTTCCATAGATATTCTAGGAGAGGAAACCGATACATTATAAAGAGGGTTTTTAAATATGTATAGAGATCCTTTAGCTTCTTTGGGATGAAGAAAAAAATATTCTGAGAACTGTTTACCAGGAGATGAAAGAACTGAAAAATAGGGAAACGAGATACAAGGACTCGGTTCCTATGACTTGCAAGATATGTAAATGGGAGAAACTGTAAGAGTTGAATCCGAGTGTATGGTATACTATTCTAGACTTTGTGAGGTTGGGAAATTTAGTTTGAGAGCTGATGGAATATTAGTCGAAACAAAATTTACTGTAGATGTCTTACCTTCACTTACATAGGAGGTACTTGAATAAGCTTCAGTCTTAATTTCAGGTAGAATTAATTTAGGGTTTATGGTTTCAAGTGGAACCTTAGCCTTAGACTGCGTGGATTTAGGTTGGTAAACCGCTATAGCGTGCTTAAGGAATCTTCTTGGTTTCAATATTTTTTCAGGGTTAGAAACAGGCATGGTCTGCTTATCATCTGGGTTTTGTCTGGTGTTCCTTTGACCAGATGCCAACTTATTTAAAATGTGGAGTCTCCAAGTGAATAATAAAAACTTAGCCTTTATAATGTGTTCAGTCTTTGTTCACTATCAAAGAAAGAAACTTGCAAATGTCGTTCTCCCAGGGAAAAAATAACTTCATTTCTCTGTCCCGACAACGACGCCAAAAAGATGTTGTTCCTGAGTTTATACCAAGGCTTGAAATATAAAGTCAGGCATCAGGAAATGAGGGAAAGGTTTTCAATGTTTGCCTTTCACCACATAAATAAAAAGAGAAAGTTCTTTAAAATGAATTAATATTATAACAACTTAGAGGTTGTTTCTCGCACCCGAGTTAAAATCAAAATATAGAATGAATGAAAAGAAAAACATAAAGCTGCTAATCAAAGAAAGACATCAAATGTTGAAGGATCTTACTTTGTAACAAGAGAAGAAAGTTATTGATGTAATCTTCAATGAAGTATAAAATATAGTATCTAATTAACATGCAGGTCTTGTATTAACTCATAGTGAGTACAGAGGAAAATATGTTTGTTATTAGATTACTGAGTATAACATAACCACCGTAGAGGTTGTACTAACTTGTGATTTACAGTCATCAAAGAAAATATATGAAAGTATATTGGAATATGGAAAGACAAAGAATACATAACTTAGAATAGATGAGATGTAGAATCTATGGCCTGTATTTGTATTAATTCTTAGTAAAGAGAGTCTTCTCCTTTAAAATTGGCAAAAAGAAGCCTTTGGTGCATTTTCAAAATATATATTTATACGAGATTTAGGCATTTGCAATTCTATCATTCTAAGAATTTGGGTTACATAATGAGAAGGTGAAACAATTCACTTTGTTATCCCTTGTAGTCTCTCATGTTGGCAAGATGCTGGCCTTTCTTTGTCTCCTAGCTCCAACATTAGGCAATACGTGCAACTGTATTATTTGACTCTAGAAGTATTTATTTTCCCTTGTTCAATACATTCAAGACACCTTTCTACCAACTGTGATATCGACTTGGAAGACTCTGTTTGGTCATTTTCTTCAAATATGTAACATTTCTTTTCCAGCCGTGGTAGTCTTTCTCCTACTTGTCTATCTTCTATGATGATAGAAAATAGTTGTAGATTTGTCTTTATTAACCATTTGTCTACTTGAGCAATGTTAACCTGTCTTATCTGATATAGTTCAACTTGGTCTCTTTCCTCGTTTTCGTTAATATCTAGTAGATGTTTGACTATATTTATTTTACCCAATGTTCCAGAGCTACTTTCCTTATCAAGATCTAACAAATTTTTATTTATTAGACCAAATATTT
>JZKD02S2302555.1:3663-15110 GCA_000966675.3 Picea glauca | reverse complement strand
GACCAGATGCCAACTTATTTAAAATGTGGAGTCTCCAAGTGAATAATAAAAACTTAGCCTTTATAATGTGTTCAGTCTTTGTTCACTATCAAAGAAAGAAACTTGCAAATGTCGTTCTCCCAGGGAAAAAATAACTTCATTTCTCTGTCCCGACAACGACGCCAAAAAGATGTTGTTCCTGAGTTTATACCAAGGCTTGAAATATAAAGTCAGGCATCAGGAAATGAGGGAAAGGTTTTCAATGTTTGCCTTTCACCACATAAATAAAAAGAGAAAGTTCTTTAAAATGAATTAATATTATAACAACTTAGAGGTTGTTTCTCGCACCCGAGTTAAAATCAAAATATAGAATGAATGAAAAGAAAAACATAAAGCTGCTAATCAAAGAAAGACATCAAATGTTGAAGGATCTTACTTTGTAACAAGAGAAGAAAGTTATTGATGTAATCTTCAATGAAGTATAAAATATAGTATCTAATTAACATGCAGGTCTTGTATTAACTCATAGTGAGTACAGAGGAAAATATGTTTGTTATTAGATTACTGAGTATAACATAACCACCGTAGAGGTTGTACTAACTTGTGATTTACAGTCATCAAAGAAAATATATGAAAGTATATTGGAATATGGAAAGACAAAGAATACATAACTTAGAATAGATGAGATGTAGAATCTATGGCCTGTATTTGTATTAATTCTTAGTAAAGAGAGTCTTCTCCTTTAAAATTGGCAAAAAGAAGCCTTTGGTGCATTTTCAAAATATATATTTATACGAGATTTAGGCATTTGCAATTCTATCATTCTAAGAATTTGGGTTACATAATGAGAAGGTGAAACAATTCACTTTGTTATCCCTTGTAGTCTCTCATGTTGGCAAGATGCTGGCCTTTCTTTGTCTCCTAGCTCCAACATTAGGCAATACGTGCAACTGTATTATTTGACTCTAGAAGTATTTATTTTCCCTTGTTCAATACATTCAAGACACCTTTCTACCAACTGTGATATCGACTTGGAAGACTCTGTTTGGTCATTTTCTTCAAATATGTAACATTTCTTTTCCAGCCGTGGTAGTCTTTCTCCTACTTGTCTATCTTCTATGATGATAGAAAATAGTTGTAGATTTGTCTTTATTAACCATTTGTCTACTTGAGCAATGTTAACCTGTCTTATCTGATATAGTTCAACTTGGTCTCTTTCCTCGTTTTCGTTAATATCTAGTAGATGTTTGACTATATTTATTTTACCCAATGTTCCAGAGCTACTTTCCTTATCAAGATCTAACAAATTTTTATTTATTAGACCAAATATTTATTCACAAGAATCTCTCACCTCTTTAGCCATTTTTTTGTTTTCTACTATATTGTGTTTCCATGCCTTTAGTAGGATGTTACCTCTGGTTTGTTCTTGAATGGATAATCTGGAAGCGATGACCATTTTCTCTTTCACCCTTGATATAATAGCCTCCTGGAAAGTACTTCGAGCCACCTTAGCTTCTCTCTCTTTTAAGGTGATTTTGTCTAAGGGTTGATCTATCAACTGAAAATGATCCTAGATGATATCTACTTTAGTAAGTAGACCCTGTTGAGCTATGTTGGCCCTTGACCAAGTTTTGGGAGATACTTGGTCATGTTTGACCATTTTTGGGACTTCGACAGTCTATCAAAAATGGAGCACCAGACGAAGCAGAGATTGTAGAATCTCAACCCACTTTTGGGCCCCTTTTGGGTTTTTGGGAATATGTAATGGGAAAGGGATGTCGACCCGTGGGTTTACCCATGCTTAGGCCCAATTTTGTAATGTATAAATAGATATCTATGCATCTATCAGAGGATGTAGAGATGTATGTGATGTAATCTAAGTGCTAATAGATTTTGTAAATGCTCTGTGCATCACTGTAAGAGGATTGTAGAGCTAAGTGCAAGTCATTGTAAGGATTTGTGGAAGGCTTTGTGCTGTAGTGCAAGGAAGAAGGATCTAGTGAGTTGCGCAGATCTTCTTTCCTATGCAAAGAAGGTTTTTGGTGGCTCTGTTCAGTAACCGATTGAAGACGTAATAAAGAATAAGAGTTTGTCGATGTAGCCCCAGGGTGGGGGTGAACCACATAAATCCGTGTGTTATGCTTTGTGCTTCGACTTGATGTGTTTATCCCTTCTTTTGATAAGTGCTTTGATATATTTAGATAGATCTACTTATGCTTTGTGCTTCTTAGAGGTGTGTGAATGTTAGATCTGACATGTATGAAGATGCTTAGTGTTGATCTACTGGATCTGATCTGTTTTACTATTGCTAAGTGATGAAATACCTTAGATCTAAGTGAATGTTGCGATGCTCTGTGCTATCTACGAAGTATAGTAAGGGTTGAATATTGAAGAATAATCTATGCTAAGTACTCTGTAAGCGATAATCACAGATCTGTGTCCCAGCTAAGGTTGTAGACACTTGATTCCTGCAACCACCCCTGCCTCTACCTCGGGTGAGACTTCATCTGCTTCGCAGGTGTTGCTGAAAGGGCTGATAGTTAGGGTTTTGTTGGTGCGCTCTTGAGCATTGAACCCCGAGTCTGTCCTTATGCCAAAAAATGGTTCCATTGCTAGGACCTGAAACTGTGATTTCTAGGAACTAAGAAAGAAGAGGCTTGTGAAAAGGAAGCTTTGTGCATAGATTTGTGCCCTAACGCGTAGTACCCTACTCGATTTATATGCTTTGTGATAAGAAAAGAATCTTGATCTCAAGAAAAAAGGTAAGATCTGTAAGCTCTATGCTCTGATAGAGGTAAGAATAGTTAAAGAAGCAAGATCTGAAAGCTTTGTACACTGTAAAAGTAAGATAACTGGAAATTTTTGTTTCTAAAGCATGGATCTAGGTATGCTTGATAGATTCTATCCTAGATTAAAAACTAGGGAATTAGTAGATGAAAGAAGGTTTGATATGAATAGATCTAATACAAATAGAGATAGATATGTTATACCTATGCATAGAAAGAATGTTTGGACTAACAAATGGATGCAGGATCCTAGAAAGAATTTGTTGCAGGTTAACTCCTATGATCTTAGTGCGTAGTATAGAAGAGGCTGAGGATCATTTAAATTAAAGAGAGGATTAACCCTCTGTTATAGTTGTAGAAGACCAGGACATCTTGCTAAGGAATGCCTTGGAAGAAGGCCTAGTTGTATTTGTTGTAAATATCTAGACCATGAAGTATAGGATTGCCCTAGAATGATTGCTAAGCTTGAAGGAATGAATTTGAACCAAGAAAACCCTAAGGAAGATCCAAAAAAGGTAGAAACAAAAAAATAATCAGAGAAAGTATTGATACAAATGAAGGAGACCCTGAATGGCCACCGACATGTCAGATTATCAGAGATTTTTAAAGAAAAAGAATGCATTGAAGCAAGAATAGGGGACTTCAACATTGACTGTGTTCTTGATGAAGATACATAAGTGAGTATTATGCCAAAAAGAACCTGGGAAGCTATATGAAGATCTGCTATGATCCATTCCCTAGGAGGAATAAGTCTATTTAGAGGGGAGATGGTAAGTTTATGTGGGAGGCTTGCTCAGATATCTACAACTGTCAATGGAACTTCGACAAAGGAAGATTTTGAGATTATCAAATGCATTGAAAACAATGCCCGTTTACCATGTTACTAGGGAAACCTTGGATTGAAAGAGATCAAGCCAGATGAAAAGAAGAAGAAGAAGCCTCAGAACATAAAAAACAAGAGTTAAAAGATTTCATGACCAGAAGGATCGCTCAATTGATTAAAGAACAGGAAAACAAATCAAATTTATTTGACCCTAGAGACTCCGATGTTGAAGATGTAAGACCACTAGAATACCCTCAGAAGACTAAAGAGGTAGAAGAGATGTTAACCCTGAAATATTCCCAACAATGCATAGTAACTATATCTAAAGAAGATAAGAATCATAATGGAAAGAAGAATACTAAGACGAAGCTCAGTGGAAAGAACGCTAGGAAGCTAAGTAGGAAGAGGGCTAAGATTGAAAAATTACAAAAGGTTCAAGAGGGAGCCTCGTAGAAAGAAAATTTGCAGAATTTGAGCTTCGCCGAGATATCAAAAAAACGACATAGGTCACTTCGCTGTGGCAAAGAAATATAGTTGTTGGGGACGATATATCCGCTCGAATGATGCTCCAAACAAATGGAAAAACATTTATGGCTCGCCATATGACCATTGGACCATGCCATAATGGATAGAACAAGAGTTAATTAAACCTCATACTCATTGCAAGCAATCCATTGCTGAGTTGCCTATTTACCCCATCGCGCCATGCAGGAAGAACACTTTTTCCAAATTGAGAATTTGAGCTTGAAACCTTGGTTAAGATTGTCCAATGATCATTATGCCCTTACTTTCCATCTTATTTCCATATCTACATTACTTCATGAACTTGATATTATTAACCCTGAGCGCGTATGTCTGAGGAGCTTAGTGCACTTGAAAAATCTTCGAAGGAAGTACTCGTTGATCTTAAGACTGAGAAAGTCATGTCGGAAAGAAGGATGCCTGCAGGTGTGCAAGCATCATCGACTGGAGGAGTCCAAGCTTCTCCATCGACTGCTCGTGGAGCAAGAACTTCCAAAATCATGACAGAGACAAGAATGAAGCATAGAGACGATATCGCGATTGCTAAGTTGATTCCAAGCATCTTACCTGTGTATATACCTCCTCTGAGCGACGTAGTGAATAGAGATAGCGTTCCTAGATATTTTGACTATGCCTTGGTCACAGCGTACCTACCCAAAGAGATACGCGTAGTTTGCACAGACCAGGATAAGATAGCCGCACTGAAGTTTAGTGACTTCAACCTTGGAGACTGTAAAGCTTACAGTATGGTCACCCCACATAAGTATCTAACAAAGACAAAGGGAAAGAATTCAAATATTATACCCTAGCCTTGGACCCATAACCTCGTGCAGTCCACATTGTTGAATGTTATGAAGATCTCGCACTTTGGCAAACACCAGGAGGTGAATGCATGCATCAAGTTACTGCTATCTTGTTACAATAGAGGTTACTTATGGTTAAACCATCGCATAATAGTGGATCTGATGTTAATCAATTGGATCACAGTCTTAAGCATGCAAGGCCCTGACCCACAAGATTTGTATCCTGACAAAACCATGGACAGAGCATTAGCACAGAAGATTAAAGAAACATATGGAGATGTTGAGAAAGGAATGCAAGGCTACAAGGTATCCTCTATCCAGAATGACAAAGTGCACCTAGCCTGTCAACTAATTGTTGAGAAGTTAGTTCGTAAGAACCAACCCACCCAAGTGACCAGATTCATATTTGACATCGCAGGGAAGTGTGCGGAGGGTGTATAGATGAATTGGGCACAGTACCTTGTAAACTAGCTAGAGCTTGATTGTAGGGAAGCGTAGGACCAAGGGTAGGAGTTCCATTTCAACTGGCTTCTCATACTGATCACATTCATTGCATGGGAAATGCTGGAAGGTGAAACCTTCCCGGACATCAAACCCTTTAAACCTTTGGCTGTGAAGTTCAGTACCCTAGGGTACTCGAACGATATGAATAAACAATGAAATTCAAATGCCATGTTTCATTCATATTATAATCAGTTGAAAGTAGCTATCCAGTCTACACCACCCATCACCCCGAACACCCTCTACAAGTTTCGACCCCTGATGAAGTTCAACGCAGATAGACACTTTCTCTACATCACAATGTGTGCTGAAAAGAACAAGCAACAGTTACAGTACTATTATAGATTAACAGAAGAAGATCTAGAGGAGATCACAAAGGAATTGTCGGCATACCTCCTTGTTCCAACTGACCCTACAAACATCTCTGATGTAGACAGTCCAGAAACTGTGCAGGATCTACTTGGACCTAGTATGCAATAGAAGATCAGCGAAGTGAAAGACTTAAGTAGTGCCTCGGTGAAGACTGCTTCCATCATGCCAGAGCAAGAGGGTGATGGTGAAGAGTTAGAAGAAGTTGAATAGAAGTGTAGAGATGAAGAAAAGCTTTGGAAGAAGAGGAAGGGATCACCTTAGAAACCTTCTTCCTGGAAGAAGTCCAAAGCTCTCGTGACTAAGATGCAGACCACACTAATCCCAGACGACTTCAATTTCATTGTTTCAGCCTTGAATGATGCTATGCTGGAGATAGTAGAGACATAGGAGATGAAGCAAGAGAATATGTATAATCATATTGAGATAGAGCTCCAAGGGGTGCAACAGGCACTACAATCTAGCCGCACAGTCTCCACTGCGCCTTTGACAATAGGAACACCATAACCAGGGGATGAGCTAGCTCAACTCCACTGGATTGCTGATACGGTCGAAGCTTGCCTTCGACGGGCTCAAGAAGAAATAGCGCAAGCCACTCAAGCTTTAACACAGGTACAGGGAGTTCTTATCGAGCAGTGTAGCACGTCAGAACAAGAAAAGATTTCTCTCCAAGTAAAATGGGATGCAGAGAAAGCTGAGCTACAACAAAGAAAGGAACAGTTGTTCATAGAGCCACTCGAGATAAAGGAACTGGTCAATAGAGCACTTCTCTCTATGACCGTCATCAAAGTATAGACAAAAGAACAGGTTCCACAACAGGTGGCACAACTGGAAGGAGTAATTCAAAAGCTCCAGCAACGTATTGTGGATATAGAGATTCTCACAGTACCTGAGACCCCGCAGGAGCTTATAGACCAAAGAGAAATAACTGCTCGTAGTGCAGTTGACAGACTGAAATCTCTTTCCTTGGAGTGCAAGAAACTGAGTAGCTGCAACACCCATACATATGAGGACCTCACCGAAGACCCATATTTATATAAATTGGAGTCACATCTCCAGAAGGCAAAGTATGAAGTTGAAAATCTACAGACGTAGCTGAAGGCCCTATCACCCATAGAAAGAATGAAGATATCTCATGAGCAACACATGGTCTAGCAACAAATCCATACGATCCAGAGCAAAGGGATGGAAGTGACTCAACGAATTCAACCGGTGCAAGATAAGGCATGTCATCTGTTCACAGAGGTTGTAAGTCGAGGAGCAGAGCTAGAGCAGGTTGTGAGTGCAACAGAACAATGCCTAGAGGGACCCGTCAATGATGCACTCATCCAGGATTTTTTCGAGCAAGAGGCCATAGCACAACAACAGGTCGAAGTAGCTCAAGCCAATCTCAAGGCATTCGAGGTAGAATTGATAAGACTAGAGTGACTTGGGACGAGTCACATGTGAGTGTTGGGGGCCTATTGGACCTTGACCAAGTTTTGGGAGATACTTGGTCATGTTTGACCATTTTGGGATTTCGATAGTCTGTCGAAGATGGAGCGGCAGATGAAGCAGAGATTGCAGAATCTCGGCCCACTTTTGGGCCCATTTTGGGTTTTTGGGAATATGTAATGGAAAAGGGATGTCGGCCCGTGGGTTTACCCACACTAAGGTCCACTTTTGTAATGTATAAATAGATATATAGGCATCTATAGGAGGATATAGAGATGTATGTGATGTAAGCTAAGTGCTAATAGATTTTGTAAGTGCTCTGTGCATGACTGTAAGAGGCTTGCAGAGCTAAGTGAAAGTCATTGTAAGGAGTTGTGGAAGGATTTGTGATGTAGCACAAGGAAGAAGGATCTAGCGAGTTGCGCAGATCTTCTGTCCTATGTGAAGAATGTTTTTGGTGGCTATGTGTTGTAACCGATTGAAGACGTAATAAATAAGAAGAGTTGGTGGACGTAGCCCCAGGGTAGGGGTGAACCACGTAAATATGTGTGTTATGATTTGTGCTTCGACTTGATATGTTTATCCCTTATTTTACTAAGTGATTTGATATATTTAGATATATATACTTATGCTTTATGCTTCTTAGAGGTGTGTGAATGTTAGATCTGAGATGCATGAAGATGATTAGTGCTGATCTACCAGATCTGATCTGTTTTATTGTTGCTAAGTGCTAAAATACCTTAGATATAAGTGAATGCTGTGATGATCTGTGCTATCTATGAAGTATAACAAGGGTTGAATATTGACGAATAATCTATGCTAAGTACTCTGTAAGAGATATAATCATAGATATGTGTCCCAGCTGAGGTTGCAGACACTTGAGTCCTGCAACCACCACTGCCTCTACCTCAGGTGAGACTTCATCTACTTTGCAGGTGTTGCCGAAAGGGCTGGTAGTTAGGGCTTTGTTGGTGCGCTCTTGAGAGTTGAACCCTGGGTCTGCCCTTGTGCCAAAAAGCTGCCTCTATCTTCTTTCGTATTTCCATGGCTTGAGTTTGGAATACCTTTATATCTATGACCTAGCTCTCAGTAGAATTTAATTTAGATTGCAACTGTTTTATTAACTCTGCTTGTTGATCTACCTGTGCTTGGATCGTTAGAGCTGACTAATGGATTTGTTCGAGATCAGATTTGAGATGTCCGATTTCCTATTGGTCAACTGCTCTGTTGTTTTCAAAGTGTTTGTGTGCCTCATTCCTGGCATTTGTTTCTACAGCTGCTATCTGAGTCTGTAATTTTCTAATCAACATGTCATTTTGTTTCAACTGTTCCTTCAAGGTTCCAACTGAATATTGGTTGGCCGTTTCAAAAGCCCCCAATGTTCTTGCTATCTCATCTGTGAATTCTTCCTCTTCTAAGGCTTCTCCATCCGTTAATATTCTGTACTTTTTAGCTACTGCACCCGCATTTTGGTATGTTTTTTCGCTTCCCCACGACCTTCCTTTTCTTGCTAAAAAATAAATCGCTAGGAGGCAATTTTTCTATATAGATATGTGTTAAATCCTCTTTAAATATTATCCCTACATTGGGGTTCCCCTTTGTATATTGTAAGGGTGTGAAAAATGGAATGGGACTGCCAATTTCTTTGGATGCTTGTTTCATGATAGCATCTGTGACCGGTTCATTTGATGGAGACAAGGGTGTGTCTCCTACCCCTTTTGAGGGGGTATTTGTTTGATCCTTGACCTGTTTAACTGGTGTATCTATCTCTGGGAGTGTTTCCTCTTGGATTGGGATATTGGTTTCCTGATTTGAGGTCTCAGTTTCCTTTGTGTTCCTTCATTTTTTTGTTTTCCAGGATTTGTATCCGTTGATCCTTGGGCTTCTATTCGCTATGTACCTGGAGGTTTTGAGGTTTTTCCCTGCAAAAATTTGGGGAGGCCACTTCTCCGGTGTTTCTGGAATTTGTAGAAGTCGACCATCTCTCCAGGCGGCAGAGCTCGAACCTGACTTAAGAATTTTGAGTAGGATCTCACTCCTCAGAACATTTCGTCATAGGGGGAATATTTGTGCTCATATCTTTTTATACCACATCTTTCCATATGGTTATCCACAACCTTATGAGGATCATGTTTCTTAAATTCAATGTCTACTAGTTTCATTTCCTCCAAGGCCATGGCCTCCGCTTTGGCATGGATGAAATCTAATAAAGAATATGTACCAATGTGTATGGGAAAGGATGGCCATACCTCTTTCTAAACTCCTTTGAGTTCTTTTCTTATCCCGCAAGCACAGTTTTCCTGGAGATTTCTTGACATACTATCTTGTTCGGTAAGAATAGCGACAGGTCATATGGGGGAACAAAGTAGCCAAAAACCCTAATATACAAGAACTATTCTTCTATGTACCAGTCTGCAACGCTGTTTAAGTTTTCCATGACTTTATCTAAAATCCTAGGAGGTGGATGGCCGAAGATAACGACATGCATTGGTACCATTACACAATTGAAAATCTCATAGATGAAGTCTTTGGATTTATCTTCCCATAGTTTGGAGTGGTACACATGAATAGGCTCTGCATTATTTGAAGTCCATCTCCAGTTCATTAATGGAAAAGGTGCCATGAAGCAAACAACATCCATAATGTAAGCAGACATGGAAAATGAATTTGCTCTCCCACTCGCCCTTTGTGCTTGATATTTTGTAACTTGGCTGGCCAGATTGTCTAACAACAATTTAGCCCAGTCGAAAGAGTACCCCTCTGCTACTGTGTGTATAAACGGTACCCATGGGAGAAAAAAATGTGCAGTATTCTCTCTTCCATAAAGCCTGCATACCATCATCTCTATATACATAAATTGTGGTTGTAACGAAGAGATTGCGTATATACCATGAGTGTACGCTATGAACTTTTCAGGGCACGAGCACCAATCTTTGATCAGGTCGGATAAGCTTTTTCCAAATTGCTCGCATTATTTCTTTTTGAAACCCTCTAAGAATTCAAAATTGTAGGTAAAATTGGGTGTGTAGGACAATTTGTACATCTCCTGCAGATGCTCCGGCCTAAATGTCCCAACAACCACCTTCTCCGCGTTAAATATTTTCCTAGTCGGGATATCTACGTGGTCCAACGCCCATTTAAACATATCACAATAGGGGAAAAGTGACGACCTTGTTGCTATCTTTTGCATCTCTAACTGAGAGACCACTTTGTATTTGATATACAAGTCTTCTTTCTCGTTATTGCTTGAGTTGTCTGGGCAGTTTATCAGCTTGTATTGCAAAATGTTGAAAACTTGTGTCCATGTTTTGACTGTGTCGATGTTTCTGGGCGAGGTATCAGAAATAATATCCAAACTCTGACCTGAACTTTCACCAGCTGTTTTGGGCATTTTTTTTGGATCCATGATATAAAATATCGAGATTATATTTCGTGTTAGGGAGTATGAAAATACAAACAATGGTTATCTCGCTAAACTGGATCTGTGAAACTAGAATGAAATTCAAATAATGATGGAAATTATTTTGCTTAGAGTACTCGAGTCTTTGTGGGTCCTTGCTGACACAATGTTTAATTCTATTAATAGAAAGATTTGGAAATAAAGCAAGATCTTACTTTTAATAATTTCCCTAATTCGATTATAAATGCCATAAATGTTTGATATTTCGTGACTTGGGATGATCACAAAAACATTTAATTCTTCACCTGTCAGTTTTTCAGGTTAAAATTTGTTTAAGATATTAATTAACTTGGTTTAATCCTTTAATTATTCACAGTTAGTTCTTAATCCTTTTTCGGTGTTCGTAGTCTCGGACAATTTTATTCTTAGTCTTGGGCCATGAAACCCAAATTTGTGATATTACAATTTGGTTAATTAAATTTGATCCGACTTGAGTTTTTAATTGATCGTGATTAGTTTATAAATTTCACGACCTCGAGTATCGGGGTTACAAAGGTGTCATTCTAAGGTAAAACAGCTGAGTCGCGAAGTCGCGATAACAATTAACTAACATTAATTATCATTAGTCTTGTAATTAACCAAGTTTATCTTAAGTCACTTTCACAACTTCGCACATCAGACATTTGAAGGTCACTCGAGGCATGACTCTCGAATCATGAAAGTGTGATGCATTAAAATAATGATAATCGCTGCTTAATGCTTTGATGATCATGATTAAAATTAACCCAACTTCGCTATTTCGCATGTCGGGACTTTGAGATCTTTGATAT
>JZKD02S2302544.1:19058-33684 GCA_000966675.3 Picea glauca | reverse complement strand
ACTCCCTCATACAAGCAGGTAGTAGTAGATAGAGGGCAAGATCCATGAGGCATAGTTTTCAAGGCACCAATGACAAGCACCTTGAGATCGGAACTGGAAAAGAGTCAGGAAAGTAACCAGAGGAGAAGCGACGACATGGGGGAAGAAGCTAGAGAACCTCAAAATGTTGTGCAAGAAAAGGCGAGCCCCAATGGGGTAGAAGGGTGCAACCCATGTAAACCAAAGACATCATTGATACCCAAGGTAATACTAGACGATCCGCAAACGCAACTATATAGGGACCAGATGAACATGCATGTCCTAATCTGCAAGTTTATGGGGTTGTGGCCCACAGAAAGAACGTTGGGCAACTGAATTAAATATCAACGGAAGCCAAGTGAAGAAGTGGATCTTCACCTGGGCTCGAAAGGCTTCTTTACAACAGTTTTCATGAACCTGGAAGATAGGGATAATATCTTTGAGGGGGGGGCATACTTTCATGCCTCAGCAGGACTGTACATGCGACCATCGAAGGAAAACTTCTCCCTGGAAAAAGAAACCTTCAAAAATGTACATGTATGGATGAGACTTTACTCCTTTCCATTAGAATATTGGCTACCCTCCACCTTTGAAGCAATAGGGAATAAACTGGGAAAATACGTGAAGACATCAGAAGCAACCCTAAAAGGATGATACACCTCCTATGCAAGAATCTCCATAGATATGGATGTGTCGGGAGCATTCCCAAAAGCCATAAGCCTGGAATTAAGGGACGAGGAATGGATACAAAACATTGACTATGAGAATATCCCCTTTAGATGCAAGAGATTTCACGAACATGGACACCTAATCAAAGAATGTCTGATCATTAAAAAACAAGAAGTGGAGAACACCAAACTATAGCAGGATGAAGATGGGTTTATAAAACCAAACCACAGGAACAGAGCTAACAAGAAACAACATAAAACCCCAACAGGGAGAAACCCGGAGGCCAGGAATAAAGCAAAAGGATGAGACAAGAACAACAAAGAGGATGAAGGAGGAAAGGAAAAAACAAAAGCTAAAGAAGCTAGGGAACAAGCTACAAATGAGGATACAAGTAGCCCAATAAAGGATATGAGACATGAGGGTAGCACAATTCCTATGGAAAAAGAAACCAAAGATACTCCCACCCCCATGCAGGAGGCAGACGAAGACGTGGAAATGACTCCAAGAGAGGTAGGAACAAAATATCATGATCTCAGACACATTGTGGAAAGGGAAGGGATCGAACTCCCGAACATATTGGAGCAACGGAAAAGGTAGGGCGTAGACAATGTACCAGCGGAGCAACTAGATCGCATCCAATACTTGTTCCTCCTAAGGGAGGAATCCAAATCCAGAGGACTCAAGCGCACACACAGGGAGATAGGGCACCTAGGAATCAAAGCAGGTGAAGGAATACTGCAACTCTCACCCAAGTAGACGAGAAGGAAAAAAGGTAGGAAATCAAACATCGTAGCCCTACAGGAACTAGGATCTCTACTGATAAACTCAGGTAAGATCAAAAATATCTTTCCCAACTCCCCCCCACATGTTTAAATGAAGATTATAACATGGAATATAAGAGGCCTAAACATACCATGAAGGTAGAGAATTATTAGAAATAGAATTAGGAAGGAACAACCAGACCTCTGTTTCATCCAAGAGACAAAATGCATTGTAGACATAATGGAAAAAATAGGAAAAAAACATTGGAGAAAGTATAAGATGTTGGTTGTCGAAGGACAACAGATGGCAGGAGGAATCCTCACCTTGTGGAATTCACAAGTGATGAACCTAATAGGAGCTGAGGCTACTAGGAACACACTTTTGGTTAACATGCAAATCATTCGGAATATGAAGATGATTCTATGAACTAATGTGTATGGACCCCAGATGCTAGAGGAAAAGAGAAGAATGCTTCTAGACCTAGAAGACCTAAAAACCCACTCCAACAACCCTCCACTGGATCCTGGCAGGGGACTTCAACATCATCACATCACTTGCGTAAAAAATGGAGGTACCAAGAGGTTGGATAGAGATGAGAAAGAATTCTCAACGTTCATCGACACATCGGAGATGGTGGACATCAGAACCAATAATGAACACTTCCCTTGGAACATTAAAAATATAAATCAACATCAAGTTTTGACAAGGCTAGATAGATTCTTAGTGTTAGAATCCATCATTATGCAGGAGTTAACCTTAGATTGTAGCATCCTTCCCTGGGGGGGTTCTGATCACTGGCCAGTCCAACTGGAAGCAGAATTCCCAACCACCCCAAAGAATAGACCTTTCAGATTTGATAAATTATGGATTGAACACCCCACCTTCAAGGAGAACATCAACCAGTGGTGGTGGGAGGAACAACCAGAGAAAGGTACATGGATGTTCAAACTCTATAAGAAACTAAAGTACATCAAATATAAGCTCAGGGAGTGGAACAAGGAAATTTTTGGCAACATAAACCAAGAGAAGAAAAATATTGAAGAAATAATGAGAAGACTCTAGGAAGTTTGCATAGAGGTGGGATACATAGAGGACCAAAAAAAGGAAGAGATCCAAATGACATAGGAATGGGAAGGAATATTCTAGCAGGAAGAAATTCTATGGTGCCAAAAGTCTCGAATCAGATGGCTAAAGGAAGGAGAGAGAAACACCAAGTTTTTCCATAGAACAACCATTTCCAAAAGAGCCCACAAAAAAATCCTGAAAATTAAGGATCGGGACGGGATCGAGAGAGAATCCCACAAGGAGATTGAAAATACCTTGGTAAGTCACTTCCATGGGATAGCCCAGGAACCCAACAAAGACCGAATGGAGGCCATCTAGAGGATTACACAAAACATCCCCTGACTAGTCACCGAGGAACATAATAAAAACCTAAACAAACCCATCGCTAAGGAGGAAATTGATCAAGTCATTTAGGAGATGCCCAACAGGAAAGCCCCAGGTCTAGATGGTTTCACAGTGGAATTCTTCAAATCATATTGGGAAATGGTCAAACACAATGTTTATAGGGTGGTGGAGGACTCTAGATGGTCGGCCTCCATTCTAAAAGCATTAAATGCCATAATTATTACTCTAATCCCCAAATAAAATGAAGCAAGGACCCCTGACCATTACAAACCCATATCATTATGCAATGTGGTTTACAAGATAATCTCTAAAGTCATAAGCAATAGATTGAAACCCCTCCTACCCACACTGATTTCACAAGAACTGGCGGTTTTTGTGGAAGGACGAAAAATCATGGACAACATCATCCATGCTCATGAGCTAATACACACCCTGAAAATCCAGAGGAGAGAGGGGATGATAATACAACTTGACCTAGCAAAAGCCTATGAAAAAATTAGTTGACACTACATGGTTAAGACTCTGGAAGCCTCTGGGTTCACCCAACACTGGATCAACTAGATTCTCATCCTAGTCTCAACGGAAAGTTTCTTGCTACTGATAAATGGAGCCCCAGCCAAACCCTTCTGGCCTACTAGAGGCATCAGACAAGGAGACATGCTATCCCCCTTCTTGTTTATCCTGATGATGGAAGGTCTCAGTTGAAGCATAAAAAGCGCAACAATAGCAGGAGAAATTACAAGCCTCAAACCTTTCGAAAAACTCCCTACTTCCACACACCAACATTTTGTGGATGATACCTTACTCCATGGCATACCCATGGTCAAGGAAGAAAAAAATTTGAAAATGATCTTAAAATAGTTTGGGGAAGCCTCGGGAGCCGAGATCAACCATTCCAAATCGATGATCTACTTTTTCAACACCAACCCTGCAATCCAAAGGAACTTGGAAAATATTTTGGGCTTTGAGCACAAAACTCTCCCAACTAAATACTTGGGCATCCCCCTGATAGATAGAGCTTACAAAATGGAAACTTGGGAAGGAGTGATAAACAAGCTACATGAGAGGGTGAAAAACTAGACATATAGATCCCTCAACCTAGAGGGGAGACTGGTACTGAACAAGACGATTCTACAAGAAATTCCAACATATATGATGTCTTTATTTCCCACCCCCAAAGGGATACTACAAAAAATAAGGATGATCCAAAGGGAATTCCTATGGCGAGGAGCGAAAACTAAGAAAAAATGGTCCCTGGTGGCTTGGGAGAAGGTTTGCAAGCCAAAATAGATAGGAGAACTGGGGCTACAAGATCCACAGGTAACCAACGAAGACTATGGGGAAAAACTTTGGTGGCAATTGGTTAAAGAAACTTCTACACCATGGGAAACCCTATGGAAGGCCAAGTATGTCCCATATATAAGCGACCAGGACCAAATTCGTTTTATGGGCACCAAGGAGGGATCAACCATCTGGAACCTAGTTTGGTGCAACAAGACCTGGGTCTAGACACACAGCTTCTAGAAAGTAAGGAATGGTAAAACAACCAGATTATGGGAGGATGCCTGGCAACAGGAACCCAAGATGGGAAATCCAGACAGGGAGGAACTCCAATAGGACATGATCGTGCAAGACAAAACCAATTTCCATCACTATTGGAAGCAAGAAACAGATCGAAATAGATGGAGAATCTGGGATAATTTCAATTCCCAAACTAGCGGTCAGAAAACAACCATCGTGAAAGAGGTGGAGGAGGAAATGAATACCAATTAAGATGGGGTCGAAAAAATGGTGGGGAATTCAACTTGAAGGAATCTCAACATTACATCATGGACCAAGACCAAAAATACCCAGCGCAACTATGGGATAAGCTCTAGAGTAGCCCCTAGTGGCCAAAAATTAAAATTTTCAAAAGGTTAGTACTTCACAATCGAATTCTAACCTAGGAAAACCTAAGGAAAAGGGTTTTCATAGGTCCGTCACGGTGCCACCTCTGTCATTCCAAGGAAGAAACAATGAATCATCTCCTCAATGAATGTATCTACATAGTAGAGATCTACGACTGGGCGGCAGGTATTTTTCAACAGTCCAATAGGGCCCGAGGTAACATCTGCGCAACCATCAACAACTGGCATGAGAGTTATTGTGAAAATCAAGAGGTGAATCTATGTTGGACTCTCATTACAGGATGATCATATGGACAATATGGAAAGAAAGGAACCGACGAATAATCAAGGATAAAATCTTTTCGGAAGAGAAAATCAAATAAAAAATAATCTCCATGACAAGAGAAACGGTGCAGAGCCGCAACTACCAAAATGGGAAAGTGCAAGTTGCAGGTCGGGACTCTAGAGTCCTAGAATATTTTCACCTAAAAGACAGGCGCAACCGCACACAAATAGGACAACCACCGCAAATCCAACTAGGTGAGTGCAAATGGAATCCCCCCCAGCAGGGTCTCTCAATTTGAATTTTGACGGGGCAGAAAAAGGAAACCCAGGCATGAAAGGAATGGGTGGGGTTATCAGGGATAGTGGAGACAACATAATCCAGCTGTATGTCGCAATTATGGGAAAGTCAACTAACAACACAACAAAATTCGAAGCCCTGGAGATCGACCTCGACATTCTAAGCTGTGAAAGGATGACAAACACTATCGTGGAAGGTGACTCAACTCTGGTAATCAACACGGTGAAGAGACTCCAAAATGGCACCAGAGTGGGAAAAGTTCAGAGACACTAGCACTTGGCACACTCCTTGCAAAATATCCAAGAGCATCTGCAAAAGATGAACACAATGGAGTTGCACTGGGTACGCAGGTCAGCGAATGGCCTGGCAGATAGAATCGCTAATGAAGAGGTTAGCAAGTAAGGATCAGAGTTAGACACCACCTGGAGCAACATCCCAAATGGTCAATTCAGAGCAAACTGCACACAACTAGTGACAAAAGACTGTGACAGAAGCTTAAGTACGAAAGGTCACATCGAGAGGAGTGGTGCAAGGCCAATCAATGGGCACGATGAATCCAGGCAGAATCTTCATGGCCAACACCCAATTACAAGTGACAATGCGGGATCAAACCACACAACAGATGGAGGTATGACCTCAAGGTCACATCAATAGGAACAAGTGTAGGGTTAGTTCAGGGGAAAGTACAAATGAGACTTAGCAGGCTGTGAGTGACGTAGGAAAAAAGATGTTACCATGCACCAGTAGGGTCACACCCCTTACAAGAATAGGTACGGTGAAGAGAAAAGTTGATTACACAAAGAGAAGGGATAAGGGTCGGTGTAGGGATAATGGACAGACTGTCATGGTCACACATACTGAGACAAAGAAAAAGGACATGAAGGACCACCTCTATGGGAAGACCATGATTGCAAGGACGAGTCTACAGTAGGAGAATTAACATAAGAGGCAAAGCACTAGGAATATATGCAGTCAGAGAAAGCGTAGCCGAAGAAGCCACCACAAAAACAAGGGCTCGGCAAGAAGGAACCCCTGGGTATATAGGAACAGGAGGATATTTCGGGGAAAGAAACACCACAAGCCAACCAAGATGGTGCGTATGAAGAAAACGCACGTCAAAGGAAATACCCAAATGGACGAAATCCGATAAGCCATAGGAAGATTTCAAGGATGGAGAAAGTAGACCGAGACGCCAAGGGCACTTTTCAGGCGTTGTTCAACCTGAAGGGTCAAGCAACCATCACCATATGGGAGAAGGAAATCACAGCCAAGCGCTAGGGCAAAGCCTGGGAGGAACTGAGCCGGGAAGAGGATTGGATAATGGACCCAGGAACCACGCAGTCTAGGGAAACACTCTACCATAAGACGATAGAGATGGCATGGCGGACAAGGATGTTAATAGGAAAAGTGAGCACAAAAAATAAAGATGCCAGTCGGAAGGGTAACAAGGCCCAAAAAAAATTGCTAAAAGAAATCCTGAGTCGCCTCAGCAACCTGGAGGCTAGTACAAAACGAATTGCAGAGGACCAGAAGAATGGGAAGGAGAAGCTGGAGTGAATGGCTGCCCAATTCCACTTATACTTGTGCTACGTCCATCATATGGACATCACACTTGCTGATGGGAATGGAGCACCAGCCCGGATCAAGAAGACCCACACGGTGGCCTAAAGGGAGGAGAGCAAGGACAAGGTGAAATATGGAAAGAAGAATCTCATAATCCTGGACTAGTGTCAGGCAGCAAAAGTTCAGGAATATTATTGGGTCATTCTTAATTGGTGTCTTGTGTTTTTTTGGTTTTGTTATGATTAGCTTGTCAAAACTGAATATGATGGGACTGGACTAGTTTCCCAATGTGGTGGTCCATCCATATCCCTATGCTATCTCAAAGAACGTAACTCTGGAACCCCTGGGATGGTTTCCTTTTTGGCAGACTAGGGAGCTCCTCTTTTTGTATATTAGGCTTTCTTAGTAATACAGATACTCACAATCACTTACAAAAAAAAAAAACCCTAATCTTGAACACAAAAAAAAGTGACATTAAGGAAATAATGTAACGCTATATTAATAAGTTATTATCCATTATTAAAATTGACTTTTAATCTTAAAGTGAAAGTAAAAAGGGAGATAAGGGTCATATTTGATTTAGTCAAAAGGAGTTATATTTGATCTACTCAAAAATGGAGAATTTCTAGAAGTCATTTGATTTAGTCAAAAAGGGGAAAGTTCTAGAAGGCATGGAAGAAGGATAAAAGGAGGGGTAGAGCTTCACTTGGGGATTATTATTTGACCTCTCATTTTGGAAGTGCTCTTGGATCCATTGTTTTGTTAAGGTTTAGCAAAACCCTTCCACTATTGGTTGTCTTTCGGTGGTGCAATATCCACCCTATCTAGAGAAGAGGGGAGTCCATCGAAGATTTCCATTGGAGCTTCAACTTTAGGGTTTGGTTTGTGGTAGGAGGAAGATTGAATTGTGAAGAAGATTGTACAGAACTTGCTGAAGGAGGTCGATCCTAGGTTGTTGTAGGTGTAGTAGAGGGTTTTTGGAAATCCATACCAGGAGTGACCCCCGTGGGTTGAGCATAAGATGTCCCATGAGGCTCTATTGTTTGTCTAGCCTCATCACGCAAGGCCTCGCATATTTTTTAGTCATGTCCAGCGAGGACCTCTGCGATATGACATGTAGAGTTGTATGGCACAGGTAGCTAGAGTGTTGAAGGAGGTGTCTGAGGAGCATATCGATGCCGCATCGTAGAGGGTTTGACGACCAAGGAGAGGACACATCACTTCTTGAGGAGGTTGCAACTACCAGCAACCATTAGATCTAAGTGCTTAGGAGGGATCCAATAGTTATTGTTACAACCAATAAATATCTTTCTATTGCTATGATTTGTTTTTTCAATCCATGATAAGATTCCATAGTTATCTTCTTTATTCTTGTTTAATGGGTGCATGTAATATGTTTGGAAATATTCTTAAATTTGAGGCATGTGCAAATTGTTTGTAAGAAGTTTCCAACAACCCTAATATAAATTGTGTGACAAAACTACACAAAGAGAAACAATAATTTGAACACCAAACATAATATTTACATCCATCCTAGTTGGGCAAATTATAGTGGTATCAGAGTTGGTGATCTTTCCATCATATGTGTGCATTCCATGGCTGAGGGTTTATTAAGTGTTTAACAAAAACCAATCCAAAATCTACCAAATCACTACAAATTTATATCAACCATGTTTATATCAAATAACTTTATAATAACTTTATATCAAGGAGTTATATCTAGAACATTTGGATGCACGTTTGAGGATGCACGTTTGAGGAAGCTGGAGGAAAATAAATACATGGTTGACTACTGGAAGTATCTAAAATTGGATGAATATGCTCGTGAAACTTTATACTTCAAAATCTATTACACTCTCATACATGGAAGTTGGCCCAAGGATTTGGATGAGGATTATTTTAAAAGCACGGGGAAGGCGGTAAAGAAGGAAGAGCATGAAGGATAGGTGGAGGGGCATGCATATAACCATGAGGAGGATGTGTGGAAAAAAGAAGATCAAATAGTTTCCTATGATACATTATCAAAGCTATCTGATGAGGTCGATGACACTAGTGTGTTGGATGGGTATACCTTTGACGAATCAACAAAGGATGAGGATGTAACATCTTATGATAACTATGATTAACTATTCCAATCAACCCATGTTGTGGATCCAACATCTCTCACTATGCATGATGAAGGTATTTCAAACGTGATAGCACCTACAGACGATGAGGATTCATCACCATATCTCATTTAAGATGTCATTGATGATGAGTACGTGACTATACCACGACATGATGATGAAATTAAACAAATACCCTGATCCTTGAAAGAGTTGGATGACCGATTATTGGTCAAGGAAGAGCATATTGTAAAAGTATTGACGAGGGCAGACAATGCTCTTAAATTTATTGAAGACCTTATGTGGAAAACCCAGTTGGAGGAGAGGAAAAAGGGACTTGCAGATGGATTCACTAGTGCCTAATTTCACATCATCAAAGAGGCACTAGAGTAGATGAAATCCAATTACTTTCAATTGTTCATGGATAGGGACCTTGCTCTTAACTTCGCCAAAGACAAGGAAAGGGAGATTGATGAGCTTTGTTACCAGCTTAGTTTGGCATGCTCTTCATCATTGATAGCAACAAAGACTCCATCATATTTGGTAGGAGTGACACATGAGGGCATGAGTGGCACTCATGATATGAGGGAGGAGCCTCTTGTGACAATCCTGCATGAAGATTTTTTAGAATTGCAGGTGTTTGAAGAGAGGTTTGACACGAAGTTTTTTTACCATGCACTTGTTTTTCATTACAGGGATCATGAACCCTTTTTGGTGGTGGCTTAGTTACAGATGATGTAGTTAAGAAAATTCCTTGTGGACCAACCAACAAGGAAGTAGATGCACCAGTTAATTGGGGGATCAAGTATAGAAAAATTGTGGATACATCACTCTGGGATCCAGGTTCAGTTGATATTAGTGGAGTGGTTAATACAGGGGAACATATAGGATACAAGGTGGTACATGATGATACAATGGTGTGCAATGATATATAGTAGTATACAACTATGTACGGGGGTGTACAGTGGGGTTTTGAGACGTTTCCCCTGGGGAGACCTCCAGACGGGGATTCTAGACATATTATTGAGTTTGGTTCATCCAGGATCGATGAGTGGATGGATAAGATTCATGGAGAGGAATATTCTTCGGAGATTGATCTTTGATTGGGATATGACCAGAGCAGGGACAGAGAGTAGCATACCTCCATGATCGCTCTCAGATGTTACCTTGAGTCTTTGTTCATACCATTGGGGTTGACCAGTGCACCTAACACTTTATAGTCTTGTAAGAAGTGGCAATGTCATCTAGAGCTAATTTTTGATGTCAACAGTATATTAAGCAGGACATGGAGGGTTCACATGAGTTAGTTGGGTGAGACAAGAAGGATTATATCCATGTTAGAGCTATTTTGTTTGGGCTATGTGGTCGGAGCACAGGAGGAGACACAGATTGTAAAGGATCAATTCACAGAGATTTCAGCTGACAAAGTGGTGGATGGCATTATCCACTGTGGAGGTCGAACACATGTACTCCCTGAGTCCACACTTAGGGAGAATATTATGAGGGATATGGATGATTCATCTTGGGTAGGGTATTATGCGTACTCGTACTCGTATGATGAATCATAGGTGATAGGGATACTTTTCAGGGAGGTATTTAGACTCCACGGATTACATGAGCACATTGGCAGTGATCGAGATAGTACATTACCCGGTGCAATTTAGTAGGAGATAAACATATTATCAGGAACATATTTTATTCCTAGTACTTGGTTTCCACAAAATGATGGCATACTAGGGACTTGGCTCATTTTGAATCTAATGGTTACCAACATGGCACCACAACAACTAGCAGGTATTGGGAGTGGTGGAATTTCAATTTCGTGGTGGGATACGAAAATTTATTTGATGATAGATTGATTTAGATGAGGATGATGATGATGATCGATAGAGCAATGGTAGTGATTGGTCTGTTTTAATTTTGGGGTGTCAGTAGAAGGGAGGTCAAGACTTAATCTATATGGCAGGACAGACTCAAAACTGGTCATGGATCTGCAGGCTTAGATTTCACTGAGACACCTTCGCAGGGGAGGACTCGGGGTATTAGTTTCAGTCCCTTTAGGGAGTTTAGCTTAGGGTTCCAAGAGAGGAGGACGTAGACTGGGTGCATTGGTCCGGCGATGATGATCATAGTGGTTCAACGTCAACATGGTGGTACCTTTCTAGGATTGATTTGGGACCCTGGGATAACATTGTTTGACAATTCAACTACTATTAGAGACGTGAGCATCGGTTTTGAATTTTTAGAGTCTACTTTTGGGAGTCTTGGGAATGGTTTCTTGGAGGAATGGTCTTTCGAGGAGTTGAATGAATTTATGTAGCTTATGATTTCCTAGAGTATCAGAAGAAATCAGGTGGATTCTAGTATTTTATAGACTAGTAGAGGGGGCTTCACATCATACAAGCTAGTTTAGGATCCTGGTAACTTTACCATCTATAGGGTTCTTGTGTTTACATGGAGGGACTTTGTGGATGATATGTTGGGAGATTGTCCAGACTATGCTTTGTCGATTGTAGTAGGTTGGGGTTGCTAGAATATTATGGATTTTCCATTTGACACTTGGAGATTAAGTGTCATTGATGCGCTATCATTTTGTTACCACAAAGACTTCTCTTAGATGTTTGATTTTAGAGTTGGTTTGGTTGACATATTCTATATCAGTCCCTTGACAGTGTTTTATCAGCTTCATTTTAGGAGAGACATGAGGAGACATGCTGAGGTTTATATATTATGGTTGGAAAGATTCTCTTTTCCACTGCCTAGGATTGAGTCAACAACTGAGGTACAATGGCATGATATAATCCTCGATAGTGGGAACGATTCTCTAAGGTTGCAAGAGTGGAGGATGCAGTCTAGGAAGGAGGGAAAAAAATTTATGATCAGAGGGGCACAATGACAACATGATGAGTCATTTTTGGTGATAGCATGGGACCCTGGGATTATATGGGTTGACAATTTGATGGTGGGTATAAATGGGAGAGCGATTTGTTGCTTTTAGGAACCTATGGCGCAATGGATCAATTTCCTAGGCGGTACATTCTATGAAGAGAGTACCGAGTCTTCACAATATTTGGTTTCTTTATTGATAGGTGGCCTTCATAGGGCCCCTAGTGTTAGCATATTGCAGAACAATATTGTGGGTGGTAGGTGCTCTGCATCTTTCAGATGGGTTTGGGACCCGGGGATCATCATTAGTTTCAATATGGTTCAATTTGTTATTCCTATGGATGTGATGGCATTGTTTGAGGACAAGCAACATTTGGGAAGGGAGGATTTGCCATGTCCCCATTTTTGGATTACCTTGTTCGACAATGGAAATGACTTTCGTGGCTTGTTAGTGAAGAAAAATGGATTCAAAAGGGGTTGTTTAATGACACTTAATTAGGAGATGTTATGTATTTAAAGTGACATTAAGGAAACAAGGTAAATTTAGAGTAATAAGTTATTTATCCATTATTAAAAGTGACTTTAATCTTAAAGTGAAAGTAAAAAGTGGAATAAGGGTCATATTTGATTTAGTCAAAAATGGGAAAGTTCTAGAAGGGATGGAAGAAGGACAAAAGGAAGGGTAGAGCTTCACTTGAGGATTATGATTTTATCTCTCATTTTGGAAGTGCTCTTGGAGCCATTGTTTCATTAGGGTTTAGAAAAACCCTTCCACTATTGGTTTGGTTTTTGTGGTGAAATATCCAGCCTAGCTAGACAAGAGGTGAATCCATCCAGGATTTCCATTAGAGCTTCAACTTTGGGTTTTTTTTTTGCAACAAGAGGAAGATCGTCTTGCGTAGAAGATTGTACGAAACTTGTTGGAGGCAGTCGATCCCAGGTTGTTGCAGGTGCGGTAGAGGGTTTTGGGAAAGCCATACCAGGACTCACCCCGGTGGGTTGAGCATAGGGTGTCCCGCGAGGCCCCGGTGGTTGTCTAGCCTTGTCACACGAGGCCTCACGTGTTGTTCAGTCACCTCTTGTGAGGACCTCTGCAATTTGACGTGTAGAGTTGTTTGGTACGGGCATCCAAAGTGTTGCAGGAGGTGTCCGAGGAGAAGATCAAAGTTACAATGTAGAGGGTTTGACAGTGCAGAAGAGGACACATCACTTCTTGAGGAGGTTTTGGCATCATTACCAAGTTTCTTGATTTTTTTCTTAATAGATGTTGCATCTACCTAGAAGCCATTAGATCTGAGTGTTTAGGAGGGATCTAGCAGTTTTTATAGCCAATAAATATCTTTGTGTTGTTGTGATTTGGGTTTTCAAGCAATAATGGGTTTTCAAGCCATAATAAGGTGCTATGGTTATCTTCTCTATTCTTGTGTAATGGGTGCATATAATATATTTGACAATATTCATAACCTTGAGGCATATGAAAAATGTTTGTAAGAAGTTTCCATCAACCCTAATATAAAGTGCTTGACAAACTTACACAAAGAGAAACAATAATTTGGACAACAAATATAATATGTCCATCCATCCTAGTCGGGGACATTACACCCACCCTTTAAACTCTCTTAGGCTGGTGGGATGTACCAATTTTCTCTTTTCCTTTCCTCGACCACCTTTCTTAATCACCCTTCTAAATCCAGTTATGATCTTATAATCCAATTCTTCTCTTCAAGAGCTTTCCTATCACTGTAACCATACTCAAAACTGAGCTCAGAAACAAAAGTTATGGCCTTTTTAAATTTTCAGGCCTTCTCTTGCCATTTCCACGTGGCACCCATGTGGCTCCATGTACTTGTACCATCTGAGATGGATTGACGTGTTGGGACACATCAACCCTCCAACATGGCACATCTCAACCAATAGATGACGAGTACATTACACATAGAATGACAATCTTGGAGGCAGTTATGTACCTCAATGGTCATTGGGATCTAATGGATCCCCACACTGGCACAACCAAATGTCCTCCTGATTGCCAATTATCTAGTCATTTGGTACCCGAAACCATGCCTCAATCAGGAACACACACCCACCGGGCACTAGGACCCCGGGATTCACCAAGATCCTTGCAAATAGAGCTTCACTCGTTCGGTGGTCTAGTTCTTTGGTGCGTCGAATCTCTCTCTTGAGCTTGTCTAAGAGATCAACGACCAAGATCTCTCGACACCCTAGATCCAACGGTTGAGATCTATCCCTAGGCTCAAGGGCATGTAAAGAACACAGGGCCATTCCTCGGCCCACCCACTCCAATAATGACACCTTTCCACTTTTTATAGGGAAAATTGAACAGCATGTGGCTCAGCGACGTCATCTTGACATCATAGGCATGTGCGCTAAACCTCCTTCCACTCAAACAATCGCAAGGAAAAATGGAACGAAACCCAGCTTAGAACCTTTCCTAATTGGGCACTAGGAAATTAGGGAAGAAATGTAAAGGAAAGGGTCTTGGAAACTCCGGTGGTCCGGACTTTCGATTTCTCCTCCTCCACTTTGTAATAGGTAAGGATAGACCGCGTCCGAGTTCTTCTTTTACTCGAGTTTGTATAGTGGAGTTTGTTTGACTCGTTCCTTTTTCCATATATTTGTTATATATTCTTTTTTATTTGTTTTACCAATATAACAAATATATAATAAAATAAATAAAGAAAATGGAAAGCCTAGTTATCCATTCCACATATAAAAATAAATAA
>JZKD02S2302544.1:0-19048 GCA_000966675.3 Picea glauca | reverse complement strand
GCAGTCTAGGAAGGAGGGAAAAAAATTTATGATCAGAGGGGCACAATGACAACATGATGAGTCATTTTTGGTGATAGCATGGGACCCTGGGATTATATGGGTTGACAATTTGATGATGGGTATAAATGGGAGAGCAGTTTGTTGCTTTTAGGAACCTATGGCTCAATGGATCAATTTCCTAGGCGGTACATTCTATGAAGAGAGTACTGCGTCTTCACAATATCTGGTTTCTCTACTGATAGGTGGCCTTCATAGGGCCCCTAGTGTTAGCATATTGCAGAACAATATTGTGGGTGGTAGGTGCTCTGCATCTTTTAGATGGGTTTGGGACCCGAGGATCATCATTAGTTTCAATATGGTTCAATTTGTTATTCCTATGGGTGTGATGGCATTGTTTGAGGACAAGCAACATTTGGGAAGGGAGGATTTGCCATGTCCCCATTTTTGGATTACCTTGTTCGACAGTGGAAATGAATTTCGTGTCTTGTTAGTGAAGAAAAATGGATTCAAAAGGGGTTGTTTAATGACACTTAATTAGGAGATGTTATGTATTCAAAGTGACATTAAGGAAACAAGGTAAATTTAGATTAATAAGTTATTTATCCATTATTAAAAGTGACATTAATCTTAAAGTGAAAGTAAAAAGTGGAATAAGGGTCATATTTGATTTAGTAAAAAATGGGAAAGTTCTAGAAGGGATGGAAGAAGGACAAAAGGAAGGGTAGAGATTCACTTGAGGATTATGATTTTATCTCTCATTTTGGAAGTGCTCTTGGAGCCATTGTTTCATTAGGATTTAGAAAAACCCTTCCACTATTGGTTTGGTTTTTGTGGTGAAATATCCAGCCTAGCTAGACAAGAGGTGAATCCATCCAGGATTTCCATTAGAGCTTCAACTTTGGGGGTTTTTTTGCAACAAGAGGAAGATCGTCTTGCGTAGAAGATTGTACAAAACTTGTTGGAGGAAATCGATCCCAGGTTGTTGCAGGTGCAATAGAGGGTTTTGGGAAAGCCATACCAGGAGTCACCCCGATGGGTTGAGCATAGGGTGTCCCACGAGGCCCCGGTGGTTGTCTAGCCTTGTCACACGAGGCCTCACTTGTTGTTCAGTCACCTCTCGTGAGGACCTCTGCAATTTGACGTGCAGAGTTGTTTGGTATGGGCATCCAAAGTGTTGCAGGAGGTGTCTAAGGAGAAGATCAAAGTTACAATGTAGAGGGTTTGACAGTCCAGAAGAGGACACATCACTTCTTGAGGAGGTTTTGGCATCATTACCAAGTTTCTTAATTTTTTTGTTAATAGATGTTGCATCTACCTAGAAGCCATTAGATCTGAGTGTTTAGGAGGGATCTAGCAGTTATTATAGCCAATAAATATCTTTGTGTTGTTGTGATTTGGGTTTTCAAACCATAATGGGTTTTCAAGCCATAATAAGATGTCATGGTTATCTCTCTATTCTTGTGTAATGGATGCATATAATATGTTTGGCAATATTCATAACCTTGAGGCATATGCAAAATGTTTGTAAGAAGTTTCCATCAACCCTAATATAAAGTGCTTGACAAACTTACATAAAGAGAAACAATAATTTGGACAACAAACATAATATGTCCATCCATCCTAGTCGGGGACATTACACCCACCCTCTAAGCTCTCTTAGGCTGGTGGGATGTACCAATTTTCTCTTTTCCTTTCCTCAACCACCTTTCTTAATCGCCCTTCTAAATCCAGTTATGATCTTATAATCCAATTCTTCTCTTCAAGAGCTTTCCTATGACTATAACCATACTCAAAACCGAGCTCAGAAACAAAAGTTATGCCCTTTTTAAATTTTTCAGGCCTTCTCCTGCCATTTCCACATGCCACCCATGTGGCTCCATGTACTTGTACCGTCTGACATGGATTGACGTGTTGGGACACATCAACCCTCCAACATGGCACATCTCGACCAATAGATGACGAGTACATTACACATACAATGACAATCTTGGAGGCAGTTCTGTACCTCAACGGTCATCGGGATCCAATGGATCCCCACACTGACACAACCAAATGTCCTCCTTATTGCCAATTATCTAGTCATTCGGTAACCGAAACCATGCCTCAATCAGGAACACACACACACCGGGCACTAGGACCTTGGGATTCACCAAGATCCTTGCAAACAGATCTTCACTCGTTCGGTGGTCTAGTTCTTCGGTGCGTCGGATCTCTCTCTTGAGCTTGTCTAAGAGATCAACGACCAAGATCTCTCGACACCCTAGATCCAACGGTTGAGATCTATCCCTGGGCTCAAGGGCATGTAAAGAACACAGGCCCATTCCTCGACCTGCCCACTTCGGTAATGACACCTTTCCACTTTTTATAGGGAAAATTGAACAGCGTGTGGCTCAACTACATCATCTTGACATCATAGGCATGTGCGCTAAACCTCCTTCCACTCAAACAATTGCAAGGAAAAATGGAACAAAACCCTTCCGAGAACCTTTCCTAATTGGGAACTAGAAAATTAGGAAAGAAATGTAAAGGAAAGGGTTTTGGAAACTCCGGTGGTCCGGAATTTCGATTTCTCTTCCTCCACTTTGTAATAGGTAAGGATAGACCGCGTCCGAGTTCTTCTTTTACTCGAGTTTGTATAGTGGAGTTTGTTTGACTCGTTCCTTTTTCCATATATTTGTTATATATTATTTTTTATTTATTCTACCAATATAACAAATATATAATAAAATAAATAAAGAAAATGGAAAGCCTAGTTATCCATTTCACATATAAAAATAAATAAAAATCAAATTAAACAAGATGATAGTTATCGATTCACCACATAAAAATAAATAAAAATATAATAATAAAATAAAATAAATAAAGAATATATATATATATATATATATATATATATATATATATATATATAGAAAATGGAAACCACTAGACTTAGGAAAACGGAAAACGGGGTATTGAAAATAGAAAGCGAGAGGACAGAGGGATAAGATCAGAGGAGGACCAATTGGGGGCTGCGGAAAAACCAATCGCAAAAGCTACTTCTCAAACGGTATTTTGTGTTTGCCATTTTTTTAAGGCGTTTGTAGTTTCAAATACATTAATTTTACATAATTTATAAGGAATAAGTCAATAAGTAAAAAAAAAAATTAAACAATAATTTTAAATTTAATAGATATTTTTAAAAAATTAATAAAAATTATAATTTTTTATTAATAAAAGTTTACTATTTAATTTTAAAATTTTAAATCTCACGAATGCCAGTTTCAACCAATAACTATTATTCACCCGGCCACAACAGAAGCCCACCATTTGATTCACTCTCCGCGGCCACAAAAACCCACGGTTTATTGATTTGACAATCGGCGGACATATCCAGCAACGCAGAAAATATTATCCACTCTGCTGGCTTTCTGCCGGAACTTCAAGTAAAGAAGCGAGATCAAATTTGAGTACTTACACTCGTATGTTCCGTATCCATAATATCATTACCCTCGGTTTTCCCAGCACACTGATAACGCCCACTGGTTTTCTGTTCTCTAGTTATACCTCACGCCTATCCTCTCTAGTTCCATACAAATTTTCAGCTGAAGTTTATTCCATTTCATCACCAGAAGACGACTGATTCATCACTCCGACTTCGAGTCTTCCTGCATTCATCCGGAATATCTGGTTTTAATCAAGTAAGAATTTATCACAGATCGCCGGGCCTAATTTAGTTATCTGTGACAAGTTACAGCGACAGCTTGCAAGTTTTCTATGGATCTTGCGATGGACGTTTATATTGCAGAGGATTATGTGAGAAGCCGCTACAAGCAAAATATGTTGCTGCAGAAACGAGATAGTAGCATTTCGTTGAACGAAAATAAGGGCGCGGATGATAAGTTCCTGCCGGGAGATAAGAATAAGTTGCCTTCTTCTGCATTGAAGATTCTGATGTCTACTTGTAGTAGCACTAGTCGTAGCAGCAGCTTCATCGAGGACATATTTCTCAATTGTTTCGCTCCATAAACTGATGCCCAGCAGTATCCAGAACCTCAATCTGCAACTCATTGTTAGCAGAGAAGTAGTTGAGTGTCCTCGTTCTCAACCCAAAAAATTGTAACCTCGATTTTGGGAATAATATACATGTAAAATACGTATGTATATATACATATATTCATTTTGCCGGAAATTTTGTTGTGCTTGTGGATTTCGTTACACTTCCATAATTTTGTATCAAACAATACTTTATCAAGATATATATTTTGTAAAAGCAGTACTGCTTCAGATGAAATAGGCGAGGCAGATTTAACAGTATATAATCCAACCATGCTTCATGTAAATTGAATGTTGCTTCAAGAAAACCGACTCTGTGAACAATCATCTATAAATAGACCTCATATGAGAGAGTTTCCTCATGGAGAAAATTTCAAAGACACCTGGATAAGAGTACCCAAGCTCATGATTCCTTACTGTTTTTCCATAAACATAATCAAACTTCGAGTGCTGAAAGGATAGAAACTGGCCCTTTCATATAATTAGGTGGGTAAGGAGTACGTCTTGAGAAGGTATTCTCTCTGATAGTAGGGAGTGCTCAATTGCTTTACTCTAAGTCTAAGTGTTTGTGACCGAAATAAATTTCTTATAAAGTTGGTTACTTTGCTGAAAACTTCAATGAAGTTCACTAACATTTGGAGTTGACCATGTGACCTATCAAAACTAATTTCTCATTTTTTTATATAAAGTTTTCACATAAAGTTTATTGTAAAAAAAGTCGCTTTCGCATGAATGTACATGTGTTATTTTTAAATTAGCCCAGACAACTTCCGAATTGTCATGGCATGCAAGCATGCCGCGTCATATGCCCCTAAAGGAACATGTGTGCATTCGAGAATGCATGCCTGTACGTGTTCCTCTATGTATGAATTAAATTGCAAGCATTATCCACCATGTGTTTAGTGTAGGTGGATATCCGCCATTTGCTTAGTGCACCTGGATATTTATAGGTGAAGTACAATCATATCGATTAGAGGTGAAAATCATATCGGCTCAAGGCCTGGAAGACGTGAAATTAATTGACAAGCTGAGATGTTACACAATTGCATACATCAACCCAGAGCACAATGCCTCCATCGCATCGGCGAGGACAGGGGAATAAACCTCTTCTGGAACCAATTGTCGGTTTTGCAGGGGGGCAATGAGCTTCTTTGGCAGAACCTGGTTTATGTTAACATGGACATCTATCATACCTTCTATTATTATTCCCCTAACCTGGTTTTTGTTAACAACATTTATCATCCCTCCCACTGTTATTCCATCATCCATGTTATTGTTAATCCTCTTTGATGTTAAAGCGTATATTTATTTGTTCCAGAACCATCATCCCTACTATTGTTAATCCTCTTAGACTTGGAAATAATGGAGCAAGAGTCAGTTGAAGAGAAACAACAACCATCACAGCAACAACCAACACAACAACACCCACAACCGCAACGACAACAACAACAATAACAACAAGGACTCGGGGATATGGACACTTCAAGCAGTCACAATTCACCTAGAGGCAAAGACAGATCTTCACAAAGTGGGGAGGAAGATAATCAGTTGAGAAGATCTTCACGACAGGTTCGGCTCCCTAAGAGGTATAGAGACTATGCCCTAATGAGTAGAATTTCAAATGTCATAGAACCTATGAGTTTTGATGAAGCCAATGAACATGATGAATGGCGAAATGCAATGGAGGAAGAATATGAATCTATAATGAAAAACAATACTTGGGAATTGACTGAATTGCCTCAACATAAAACGCCCATTGGATGCAAATGGATATACAAACCCAAGTTTAAATAAGATGGCAGTATAAATAAATATTAGGCTAGACTGGTGGCAAAGGGGTATTCACAAACATAAGGTATTGATTATGCTGAAACATTTGCACCAGTAGCTAAATTGAATACTATGATATTGTTAATTGCTTTAGCTACAAAGTATCATTGGAAGCTACATTAGATGTTAAATCTACATTTTTGAATGGTGAGTGAAAGGAGAAGGTTTACCTTACTCATCATGAAGGGTTTGTGGAACATGGGCAAGAACACTTAGTGTGCAAGTTGAAGAAAACATTATATGGACTAAAACAGGCACATAGGTCATGGTATGAGAAGATAGACTCTTTCTTTCTTCAACAGGGTTTTATGAGGAGCAAGAGTGATCCAAATCTATATACCAAATTTGATGAGAAGGGGTATATAGTATTGATTTCCTTATATGTTTGATGATTTGATAATTACAGGAAAAACAAAGAAATTAATTAATGAACTCAAGGAGGAGTTGTCGCAAGTTTTTGAAATGAAAGATCTTGGTGAGTTACATTACTACCTAGGTCTTGAAGTTTGGAGAAATGCAGGCCAAACTTTTGTTTGTCAGAGTAAGTATGTCAGAGAAGTACTTAAGAGATTTAAAATGGATCAATGTAAATCTTCTATTGTTCCCATGCAGCAGAATGTGAAACTTTCTTGTGATGATGGTTCGAAAGAATTGAATGCCACCGTGTATAGACAGATGGTGGGTAGTTTGAATTATCTCACCACAACCAGACCTGATATTTCATATTATGTGAGTGTGTTAAGTCAATTTATGGTGAAACCTCTAGAAATCCATTGGAATGCAGCAAAGGCGGTACTCAAGTATCTAAAAGGAACACTTAATTATGGTATTAAATATATTGATGCATATGATGTTGAGTTGACAGGTTACTTAGATTCTGATTGGGCTGGAAATCCGGATGATCGAAGATCAACCACTGGATATGCGTTTGTCATTGGATCCAAGGTTGTTTCATGGAGCAGTAAAAAGCAACCTATTGTATCTTCGTCTTCTACTGAAGCAAAATATAAATCCTTGTGTGCAACAACTTGTGAAGGTGTTTGGTTGAGAAGACTTCTTCAAGATGTTGGAGGAGAACAAAAGGAACCTACAATGATCAAATGTGATAATCAAAGTTCAATCAAGNCCCCTAAAGGAACATGTGTGCATTCGAGAATGCATGCCTGTACGTGTTCCTCTATGTATGAATTAAATTGCAAGCATTATCCACCATGTGTTTAGTGTAGGTGGATATCCGCCATTTGCTTAGTGCACCTGGATATTTATAGGTGAAGTACAATCATATCGATTAGAGGTGAAAATCATATCGGCTCAAGGCCTGGAAGACGTGAAATTAATTGACAAGCTGAGATGTTACACAATTGCATACATCAACCCAGAGCACAATGCCTCCATCGCATCGGCGAGGACAGGGGAATAAACCTCTTCTGGAACCAATTGTCGGTTTTGCAGGGGGGCAATGAGCTTCTTTGGCAGAACCTGGTTTATGTTAACATGGACATCTATCATACCTTCTATTATTATTCCCCTAACCTGGTTTTTGTTAACAACATTTATCATCCCTCCCACTGTTATTCCATCATCCATGTTATTGTTAATCCTCTTTGATGTTAAAGCGTATATTTATTTGTTCCAGAACCATCATCCCTACTATTGTTAATCCTCTTAGACTTGGAAATAATGGAGCAAGAGTCAGTTGAAGAGAAACAACAACCATCACAGCAACAACCAACACAACAACACCCACAACCGCAACGACAACAACAACAATAACAACAAGGACTCGGGGATATGGACACTTCAAGCAGTCACAATTCACCTAGAGGCAAAGACAGATCTTCACAAAGTGGGGAGGAAGATAATCAGTTGAGAAGATCTTCACGACAGGTTCGGCTCCCTAAGAGGTATAGAGACTATGCCCTAATGAGTAGAATTTCAAATGTCATAGAACCTATGAGTTTTGATGAAGCCAATGAACATGATGAATGGCGAAATGCAATGGAGGAAGAATATGAATCTATAATGAAAAACAATACTTGGGAATTGATTGAATTGCCTCAACATAAAACGCCCATTGGATGCAAATGGATATACAAACCCAAGTTTAAATAAGATGGCAGTATAAATAAATATTAGGCTAGACTGGTGGAAAAGGGGTATTCACAAACATAAGGTATTGATTATGCTGAAACATTTGCACCAGTAGCTAAATTGAATACTATGAGATTGTTAATTGCTTTAGCTACAAAGTATCATTGGAAGCTACATTAGATGTTAAATCTGCATTTTTGAATGGTGAGTGAAAGGAGAAGGTTTACCTTACTCATCATGAAGGGTTTGTGGAACATGGGCAAAAACACTTAGTGTGCAAGTTGAAGAAAACATTATATGGACTAAAACAGGCACCTAGGTCATGGTATGAGAAGATAGACTCTTTCTTTCTTCAACAGGGTTTTATG
Organism: Picea glauca; assembly: GCA_000966675.3. NCBI lineage: Eukaryota > Viridiplantae > Streptophyta > Pinopsida > Pinales > Pinaceae > Picea > Picea glauca. The sequence goes on along the minus strand of JZKD02S2302544.1, from coordinate 10,724 downwards.
AGGAGCAAGAGTGATCCAAATCTATATACCAAATTTGATGAGAAGGGGTATATAGTATTGATTTCCTTATATGTTTGATGATTTGATAATTACAGGAAAAACAAAGAAATTAATTAATGAACTCAAGGAGGAGTTGTCGCAAGTTTTTGAAATGAAAGATCTTGGTGAGTTACATTACTACCTAGGTCTTGAAGTTTGGAGAAATGCAGGCCAAACTGTTGTTTGTCAGAGTAAGTATGTCAGAGAAGTACTTAAGAGATTTAAAATGGATCAATGTAAATCTTCTATTGTTCCCATGCAGCAGAATGTGAAACTTTCTTGTGATGATGGTTCGAAAGAATTGAATGCCACCGTGTATAGACAGATGGTGGGTAGTTTGAATTATCTCACCACAACCAGACCTGATATTTCATATTATGTGAGTGTGTTAAGTCAATTTATGGTGAAACCTCTAGAAATCCATTGGAATGCAGCAAAGGCGGTACTCAAGTATCTAAAAGGAACACTTAATTATGGTATTAAATATATTGATGCATATGATGTTGAGTTGACAGGTTACTTAGATTCTGATTGGGCTGGAAATCCGGATGATCGAAGATCAACCACTGGATATGCGTTTGTCATTGGATCCAAGGTTGTTTCATGGAGCAGTAAAAAGCAACCTATTGTATCTTCGTCTTCTACTGAAGCAAAATATAAATCCTTGTGTGCAACAACTTGTGAAGGTGTTTGGTTGAGAAGACTTCTTCAAGATGTTGGAGGAGAACAAAAGGAACCTACAATGATCAAATGTGATAATCAAAGTTCAATCAAGATGGCAAATAATCTGATTTATCATGCAAGGACAAAGCATGTTGATGCTCAATTTCATTTTGTTAGAGAAAAATTGCAGTCAAATGAAATAGCTCTTATGTATTGTAATACTTGTGAAAATGTTGTTGATATTTTCACTAAGCCTTTTGGAAAGATTAAGTTTGAGTTGTTTAGGGAGATGTTAGGTGTAGGAGTCAATCCATTCTCCATTAAGGGGGAGACTTGGAAATAATGGAGCAAGATTCAGTTGCAAGAGTCAGTTGTGTAGTTGAACTCTATCAGTTGTGTAGTTGAACTCTACTTCACTTAATGTAGAGTCTAGTTTTCTGTAGTTTGTTGTAACTGACTAAGTAGAGTCATTTCCTATATAATGATGTAATCAATCTTCATTGAATAATAAGAGATTGTGAGCGTAGCCTCACTTGTGTTGGTTTCCCATAATTCTAATTCTTAGTGGGCACATAGGAGGATCAAAATGTTGTTCTGAATAGGCAGGCCGCTCGACTCAACACTTAGAGAATTATGTTGCCCTTTTGATCAGTTTCAAATTGATGGCCACGCTGGATAGTAAGACAAGAGAGTGCTCGTTAAACTCCCCCGATGCTACTCTGTTATCGCCTAGCTTCAAATTAATTAGAGTATATGAAGGGTTGAAGAAAAGTGTATATTTATTTGTTATAGAACAAAATGATAAAGTTTATGGCAGATGTTCTTTTATTTTATTTCTTCTGTAGGAGGAGATAATTGGAGAGTGGAAGAGGTGCACACACCGCTTCAAATATAATTATGATTTCTGGAGTGTAGTTGAATATCATCGCGATCTTACCAAGAAAGGCCATCGCTCTTTAATCTACATGTTCATTCATACAAATATAGTTTAAATATTTGTGTTTACGTTCATAGTTTCTTGTGACTGCGAATAAGGATTTAAGTGTTTACATTCATAGAATTACTATGCATGAGCCCTTAAGTGTTCACCTTGGATTTAAATAGCCTTGTTGTCATGAGAGTGTTGATCAGGATCTGATTGTACCATTCATTGGAACTGAAGCATGGATCAAATCATTGAACTATACAGTTTTTTATGATTGGAGGTCTTGGTGGGTGGATGGATAAGTTGCAGGGTAAGACTCGGAGCTCAGAATCCTGTAATGGCCTTCAAAAATCAATGGTATGTTTGTTATGTTTGAAAAAGGAAAGAACACTATACATGATTCTATGGCAGAGAACCATCCTCTACCCTGCCCTTCTATTCTATAGAGTAGAGCTTTTCTATTTTATCGTTCAGTAAAAGGGCCATTTGTTTGAGGTAAGAAACAATGATGTTGGATCCATTTTGTGTGCAGATACACAAGATTTTATGAGAACAACCTAACGTTGCAACAATCAAGGTGGAAATTCTAGTCCTAGCTATACCCTTTGATGTTTTAGGAAGTTTGTTGAATTAGTTTTCCCAGTTTTACTTCATGTCATAGAAGGAAATGGAGGAGGATTGATCCCCCTCAGGTGTGTAATAGATAATAATGAGCAGAGAATTCTGCAGGGAGGTGGGCATACAGCTCCAAAATACAAGCCTCGACAAGGATTTGTGATGTTCAAGAAATGGAGCTCCGAAGAACCTTTGTAATTTGTGAACACCCATTGGAATAGTTCATCTTATTGTTTCGCAGGAGGCCTCTTCTATGAATTTTATTTTCCTTTCTTTACAAACTTGTATTAATGTATTAGACATTGTATTAATGTTGTCAAAATTTTGTCTTCTACAACTCAAGTAAAGTTTAAGTGTGAAGTGAAAATTAATGTTTCTAAAGGACAATGTCAGTGCTACTTATCTAAACCTAAAGCTCTAAGTTTTTCTAGCTCATTAAGAAAAAACTTAGGAACTCATGATCAAATATAAAGAAATATAATGCAGTCTATACAATATTCATAAAATAAAAGATCTAAGACTCAAGATTTCTTGGATGCCCATGTTGAAATAAGTGTACTAAGGCATGTTGTGGACTCAAGATTTCTTTCATGCCCATGGTTGAGATAAGTGAACTCAGGTGTTTGCTCAGATTTTGAAATGACTGAGTAGTTTAGATTTATTCTAGCTTAATATTAAATAAAACATTTAAACACTAATTTTTAGATATTTAAAATATTTATATTTAAAATAAATATATATCTATTTTATTTTATTTTATTTTATTTCAAACTTTTTAAAATGTTAAATTTTATTTATTTTTACTTATTATTTGTTTCAAACTTTTTAACACTACACATGACATGTTAAATTTTATTTTTTTTTACTTTTACTCACACCTATTCGTTGGGTTATGCTATATCAATGTGTTTATTTATTTTTTCAAAATTTTTTGACATTAAATATGAAATGTTTAATTTTATTTTCTTACTTTTTGATGTCAACAATATATTCAGCAGTGAAATCTATAACTACATTTTGATGTCAACGACATATTTAACTACTTTTTGATGTCAACGACATATTTAACGGACATGGAGGATTCACATGAGTCATTTGGGTGAGGTGGGAAGGATTGTAGCCATGTTATTTTTTTTGGGCTATGTGGTCAGATCACAAGAGGAGATACAAATTGTAAAGGATTAATTAACAGAGATATCAGCTGACAGAGTGGTGGATGACATTATCCACTATGGAGGTTGCACACATATATCCCCTGAGTCCACACTTAGGGAGAATGTTATGAGGGATATGGATGATTCACCTTGGGCAAGGTATTATGTGTACTCGTACTCGTATGAGGCATCGTAGGTGACATGGCTACTTTTCAGGGAGGTATTTAGACTCCACGGATTACTTGAGTACATTGACAGTGACCGAGATAGTAGATTACCAAGTGCATTTTAGTAGGAGCTGAACATATTAGTAGGCACAAAGTTGATTCCTGGTACTTGGTTTCCACCAGATGATGGCATACCAAGTACTTGGCTCATTTTGAATCTGATGGTTACCAACATGGCACCGCAATTAGAAGGTATTGGGAGTGGTGGAATTCCAATTTGGTGGTGGGATCCGAGAATTTATTTGAGTGATAGATTGATTCAGATGAGGATGATGATGATGATGATCGATAGAGCAGTGGTAGTGATTTGTCTATTTTACTTTTGGGGTGTCAGTAGAAGGGATATCGAGACTTACTAAAAACTGGTCATGGATCTGCAGGCTTAGATTTTACTGAGACACATTCACAAGGGAGGACCCGGGGTAGTAGTTTCAATCTCGTAGGAGTTCATCTTGGGGCTCCAGAAGAGGAGGACGTAGACTAGGTGCGTTGGTCCGACGATGATGATCATAGTGGTGCAACATCAACATGGTGGTACCTTTCTAGGATGGATTTGGGATCCTAGGATTACATTGCTTGGCATATCAGTTATTATTAGAGACGTGAGCATCATTTTTAACTTTTTGGAGTCTACTTTTGGGAGGCTTGGGAGTGGCTTCTTGGAGGAATGGTCTTCTAAGGAGTTGACTAAATTTATGTAGTTATGATTTCATGGAGTATCAACAAAAATCAGGCGGATTCTTGTATTTTATAGACCAATAGAGGGGGCTTCACGTCATACAGGCTAGCTTGGGATCCTGGTAACTTTACCATCTACAAGATTCTTGTGTTCACATGGAGGGACTTTGCGGACGATATGTTGGGAGATTGTCCAGACTATGATTTGATGATTGCAGTAGGTTGGGGGTTCTAGAATATTAGGGATTTTCCATTTGACACTTGGATATTAAGTGTCATTGATTCCCTATCAGTTTGTGACCACAAATACTTCTTCCGGATTTTTTATTTCAGAATTGGTTTGGTTGACATATTCTATATAAGTCCCTTGACAATGTTTTATTAGCTTCATTTTAGGAGCGACATGAGGAGACATGCTGAGGTTTATATAATATGGTTGGAAAGATTCTCTTTTCCATTTCCCAGGATTGAGTCAGCGGATGAGGTACATTGGCAGGATATAATCCTTGATAGTGGGAATGATTCTCTGAGGTTGCAAGAGTGGAGGATGCATTCTAGGAAGGAGGGCCAAATATTTATGATTAGAGTGGCACAACGACAACATGATGAGTCATTTTTTGTGATAGCATGGGACCTTGGGATTATATGGGTTGACAATTTGATAGTGGGTATAGATGGGAGAGTGATTTGTTTCTTTCAAAAACCTATGGCGCAGTGGATCAATTTCCTAGGTGAGACATTCTATGAAGAGAGTATCGAGTCTTCACGATATCTGGTTTCTCTACTGATAGGTGGCCTTCAGAGGGCCCGTAGTGTTAGCATATTGCATAATAGTATTGAGGGTAGTAGGTGTTCCACATTTTTCAGATGGGTTTGGGACCCATGGATCATCATTAGTTTCAATATGGCTCAGTTTTTTATTCCTATGGGTTTGATGGCATTGTTTGAGGACAAACAATCTTTGGGAAGGGAGGTGTAATGTCCCTGACCATCAACCCACTTGCTGGGAAACGCTACTTCACAGAAACATTCTCATACTTAAATATATAACATGCATTATTTATAAATAATAAGCATTAAATCAAATTAATACATTTGACATGGATTTACTGTTGTCATATAGACTTAAACAAAATTAACAACAATTCAAACTAGCAACGAAATACATGACAATATTACAAGTATCACAGAACATGCATTTTGATTAAGTACATAATTAAAACACATAATTATACTTATCTTTCAAACTGTAATACACCACCAATTGCGTTCAGACATTCCATGAATCTCCCAACCTTAGACCGCACTGCTCATCGCTCTCGATAGTAGGTCACCCCCAAGCTGGCACTAAGATCCATTGGGCAAGAGAATCCTAGGCTAGGCAAGGTCAACGGAAGACACACAGTTTATGAGGAAGGATTCTCTCCCAGGAGCCACTTATGCCCACTGCTCACAGACTCTCATTCCCCACATTCATGTCCCACCCTAGGAGTATACACCTTCACTGTCACCAAGACAGTCCTTCGACTGCTAAACCTCCCTTGCCTTGGGCTTCAACAACAGACCAAGCCAGAATTCTCCGAGCTCTGTGGCAGCTACAAGACTCCTTCTAGGAGTTCTCACTTCCTCTGTGCACTCTCTCACTTGGAAAGAGTTGCTCACAGGCCTTACAATCTGCTTCTTCAACCACAACCACCTCTCTCACCTAGAGAGAGTGTTGCACACAAACCTGACAACATGCTTATTCAACTTCGTTCCAGCACAAGGAGGAAAACAAGGCTCAGCAAGGAATGGATGACGGTATCCAATCACACTCAGCCAAGGGACTGCATGGCCACAACAACCCACATTTATAACACACATGACATAGATAATTGCTCAGATTTCACATAAGACGCGAGTCAACTTCAGAGGTGCATGGCTATGCAAAGGTCCAGTGTAGAGACAAAACGGTTCTCAGGAAGGATTCTAGTGAACTTAGGTGGAGTATGGAAGGTTCACAGAATGACTCGGGTGATGGATTTTGGGTCTCAGGTGTGTGCATGAACATTCCAAAGGACGAATATAGAGGCCACAGAATTCACAGGAATACACCAGTCGACTTTTAGTTCTAGTTTTCAGGATTGCGTGATAGGAAAATTAAGCAGAGGTCATTCACAGACTCCAACAGTTTAGACAACCAACGACAGAATGGAGGACAAACCCCCATCCTGACTCAATTCTTGGTTTAAATTGCATGTGCCTGGTCCGACACTTAGGCTCTTCAGCCTAATAAATACATAAGCCCACCAGCTTATCAATACTCGACTCACTAGCCTACAAAACATGATGATAATTCATAAACATGATTACAATTCAAAATATAACCGGGGCACTACCGGGGGACATTACAATCCCCTCCCCTTATTTTTGCACTCTCCTTAGTGCAACTCTTTACACAACATCAACAAGATTTTCAAAATCTTCAAAAATATGTGGGTATTCTACCCGCATAACATCCTCATGCTCCCATGTCACGTCCTCAGGACCGTACTAGGTCCAATGGACCTTTACAATCCCTATGGCTCAATTCCAGAGCTGTTTTCTTTTCCGATCCAATATGTGCACATGATGCACTTGCAAGACACCTTCTTGCTCCACCTAAATCACATTCCAATCGATAACATGATTAGCATCAGGGATATATTTCTTAAGAAATGAAACATGAAATACATTATGTACAGTCATGGATGTAGGTAATGCAAGCATATATGCAATTGGCCCAATACTTTCTAGGATTTCAAATGGCCCACCAAATCTGGCTGCCAACTTGGCGCAGTTTCCCAGCTTTAGGGAACTTCTATTGGATTTTACTTTTAGGAAAACATGGTCACCCATTTTAAAATCTCCATGGGTTATGTTTTTATTAGCATAACTTGTCTTCCTATCTTGGGCAACTTTCAAATTGTGCTTAATTTTTAGCATCTTTTCTTCCATTTCCTTGAGCAACTCTGGCCCAATTATTGCCCTATCAGTTGGATTATCCCAACTCACTGGATTATTGCACTTTCTTCCATAAAGTGCTTCAAATGGTCTCATCTTCAATGATGCTTGATACCCATTGTTGTAGGTGAATTCTACCAAGTTTAGGTAGTCTTCCCATTTATATGGTTTTTCCATCACATACATCCTTAGTATGTCTTCTATCACTCGATTCACCTNTTCTTGGAGGAATGGTCTTCTAAGGAGTTGACTAAATTTATGTAGTTATGATTTCATGGAGTATCAACAAAAATCAGGCGGATTCTTGTATTTTATAGACCAATAGAGGGGGCTTCACGTCATACAGGCTAGCTTGGGATCCTGGTAACTTTACCATCTACAAGATTCTTGTGTTCACATGGAGGGACTTTGCGGACGATATGTTGGGAGATTGTCCAGACTATGATTTGATGATTGCAGTAGGTTGGGGGTTCTAGAATATTAGGGATTTTCCATTTGACACTTGGATATTAAGTGTCATTGATTCCCTATCAGTTTGTGACCACAAATACTTCTTCCGGATTTTTTATTTCAGAATTGGTTTGGTTGACATATTCTATATAAGTCCCTTGACAATGTTTTATTAGCTTCATTTTAGGAGCGACATGAGGAGACATGCTGAGGTTTATATAATATGGTTGGAAAGATTCTCTTTTCCATTTCCCAGGATTGAGTCAGCGGATGAGGTACATTGGCAGGATATAATCCTTGATAGTGGGAATGATTCTCTGAGGTTGCAAGAGTGGAGGATGCATTCTAGGAAGGAGGGCCAAATATTTATGATTAGAGTGGCACAACGACAACATGATGAGTCATTTTTTGTGATAGCATGGGACCTTGGGATTATATGGGTTGACAATTTGATAGTGGGTATAGATGGGAGAGTGATTTGTTTCTTTCAAAAACCTATGGCGCAGTGGATCAATTTCCTAGGTGAGACATTCTATGAAGAGAGTATCGAGTCTTCACGATATCTGGTTTCTCTACTGATAGGTGGCCTTCAGAGGGCCCGTAGTGTTAGCATATTGCATAATAGTATTGAGGGTAGTAGGTGTTCCACATTTTTCAGATGGGTTTGGGACCCATGGATCATCATTAGTTTCAATATGGCTCAGTTTTTTATTCCTATGGGTTTGATGGCATTGTTTGAGGACAAACAATCTTTGGGAAGGGAGGTGTAATGTCCCTGACCATCAACCCACTTGCTGGGAAACGCTACTTCACAGAAACATTCTCATACTTAAATATATAACATGCATTATTTATAAATAATAAGCATTAAATCAAATTAATACATTTGACATGGATTTACTGTTGTCATATAGACTTAAACAAAATTAACAACAATTCAAACTAGCAACGAAATACATGACAATATTACAAGTATCACAGAACATGCATTTTGATTAAGTACATAATTAAAACACATAATTATACTTATCTTTCAAACTGTAATACACCACCAATTGCGTTCAGACATTCCATGAATCTCCCAACCTTAGACCGCACTGCTCATCGCTCTCGATAGTAGGTCACCCCCAAGCTGGCACTAAGATCCATTGGGCAAGAGAATCCTAGGCTAGGCAAGGTCAACGGAAGACACACAGTTTATGAGGAAGGATTCTCTCCCAGGAGCCACTTATGCCCACTGCTCACAGACTCTCATTCCCCACATTCATGTCCCACCCTAGGAGTATACACCTTCACTGTCACCAAGACAGTCCTTCGACTGCTAAACCTCCCTTGCCTTGGGCTTCAACAACAGACCAAGCCAGAATTCTCCGAGCTCTGTGGCAGCTACAAGACTCCTTCTAGGAGTTCTCACTTCCTCTGTGCACTCTCTCACTTGGAAAGAGTTGCTCACAGGCCTTACAATCTGCTTCTTCAACCACAACCACCTCTCTCACCTAGAGAGAGTGTTGCACACAAACCTGACAACATGCTTATTCAACTTCGTTCCAGCACAAGGAGGAAAACAAGGCTCAGCAAGGAATGGATGACGGTATCCAATCACACTCAGCCAAGGGACTGCATGGCCACAACAACCCACATTTATAACACACATGACATAGATAATTGCTCAGATTTCACATAAGACGCGAGTCAACTTCAGAGGTGCATGGCTATGCAAAGGTCCAGTGTAGAGACAAAACGGTTCTCAGGAAGGATTCTAGTGAACTTAGGTGGAGTATGGAAGGTTCACAGAATGACTCGGGTGATGGATTTTGGGTCTCAGGTGTGTGCATGAACATTCCAAAGGACGAATATAGAGGCCACAGAATTCACAGGAATACACCAGTCGACTTTTAGTTCTAGTTTTCAGGATTGCGTGATAGGAAAATTAAGCAGAGGTCATTCACAGACTCCAACAGTTTAGACAACCAACGACAGAATGGAGGACAAACCCCCATCCTGACTCAATTCTTGGTTTAAATTGCATGTGCCTGGTCCGACACTTAGGCTCTTCAGCCTAATAAATACATAAGCCCACCAGCTTATCAATACTCGACTCACTAGCCTACAAAACATGATGATAATTCATAAACATGATTACAATTCATAATATAACCGGGGCACTACCGGGGGACATTACAATCCCCTCCCCTTATTTTTGCACTCTCCTTAGTGCAACTCTTTGCACAACATCAACAAGCTTTTCAAAATCTTCAAAAATATGCGGGTATTTTTCCCGCATAACATCCTCATGCTCCCATGTCACGTCCTCAGGACCGTACTAGGTCCACTGGACCTTTACAAACCCTATGGCTCAATTCCAGAGCTGTTTTCTTTTCCGATCCAATATGTGCACATGATGCACTTGTAAGACACCTTCTTGCTCCACCTAAATCACATTCCAATCGATAACATGATTAGCATCAGGGCTATATTTCTTAAGAAATGAAACATGAAATACATTATGTACAGTCATGGATGTAGGTAATGCAAACATATATGCAATTGGCCCAATACTTTCTAGGATTTCAAATGGCCCACCAAATCTGGCTGCCAACTTGGCGCAGTTTCCCAGCTTTAGGGAACTTCTATTGGATTTTACTTTTAGGAAAACATGGTCACCCATTTTAAAATCTCCATGGGTTATGTTTTTATTAGCATAACTTGTCTTCCTATCTTGGGCAACTTTCAAATTGTGCTTAATTTTTAGCATCTTTTCTTCCATTTCCTTGAGCAACTCTGGCCCAATTATTGCCCTATCAGTTGGATTATCCCAACTCACTGGATTATTGCACTTTCTTCCATAAAGTGCTTCAAATGGTCTCATCTTCAATGATGCTTGATACCCATTGTTGTAGGTGAATTCTACCAAGTTTAGGTAGTCTTCCCATTTATATGGTTTTTCCATCACATACATCCTTAGTATGTCTTCTATCACTCGATTCACCT
>JZKD02S2302511.1:0-33687 GCA_000966675.3 Picea glauca | reverse complement strand
GTCGAAGTGGAAAGAAGGATGATCGTGGGGAAAGAAAGCGTGCAAAAACTGAAGTAACAGTTGGAGGGAGACACAACACATGTGCATGCAAGGAAGCGTGCACAAGGAAAGCGACAGTTGGAATGAAGAAAATCACACATGCGTGGGAGGAAGACCTAACGTTGATAGGGTTAGTTTTTTTGTAATACATTGTAAATGACTGAAGAGCTCGATAGATATAAATATAGATACGTAGGTATAATAGTGGGTTCCTCTTTTTTGTTGTGTAAGGTTGGTTCCCGATTAGTTCACTTTTGTATTTTTCATATTGGTTATGTACAAGCCGATACGATATGTAATGTTGAGATGAACTATTCTGTAAGTTGTTGAGCTATAGGGGAGAGGAGAGAAGGAATATCTGAGGATTAGATCGTAGATTGTGGAGCCTGGTGCGATCTAGTTCACCTCACATAGATCTTACCCATCTGAGGAAAATTGTAAGAGTGTGGTGTTGGAGATGCAAAACTACCGTAATAAAAGAGCTAAGAGACAAATCTTTGTGGACGTATCCCAGGAGGGGGTGAACCATGGTAATATCTATGTAATGTGGCAAATGCATGTATGTCTTCAATTTCTCTCAACAGTTAATTGTTGTGCTTAATGAGTGAGGTATTATATTGTTATGGAATACAGTGGCGTGTTAAGGGAATAACCTGTGAAGACAGTGCATAATCGTGGATAATAGTAGATTTCAATCACCATTTATAATAGCTATCCCTGAATAATGAACCCCTATCTCATACTCAATCCTAGGATGTAAACACCTGAGTCTTACAACCACCCATTTAAAGCTATCTCGGGTGAGATTGCGCAATGCATTTTGTGTGTTGTGTTTCCTTGTGGTTCACCAGGAGGGCCAGTAGTTTTAGAGGCTTTATTAGAAACCTGAAAAGACATGAACCTTGGGTCAATAATTCAGATGGTAGAAAAGGGAGAATAAATAACCAACAGGCATTATTGCACAACTCCATGCCATTCAAGCCACTAAGATACCCTTTCTGTCCCAGGACCTCCAATCCATCCTCTCCAAAAATCAAGTTATTATTTCCACTCCAAAGGGAATCCATCCTTTCCTTGGTGTTTATGATCATTTCATTCCCCTTGACCCCGGCAAACTTCCTCCCAATATATGTCCTTATCATCATCCCTTTTCCCAAAAAAATGAAATTGAGGAAACTGTTCAAGAATTTCTCAACACATGTTTATTCATCCTAGTACGAGCCCCTACTCTTCTCCCATGGTCATGGTCCTTAATAAATAAGGTTCTTGGTGCATGTATCCTGACTTCCGCACCCTCAACAAACTCACCATTAAAGAAAAATTTCCCATTCCTATCATTGATGACCTCTTGGATGAATTGAGTGGTGCTCGGTTCTTAACTAAACTTGATCTGTGTTCTGGCTACCACAAGATATGTATGAATGAGGAAGACATTCCTAAGACTTCATTTCAAACTCATGAGGGCCACTATGGGTTTTTGGTCATGCCCTTTGGCTTGTGTAATGCTCCATCCACTTTCCAAATCCTCATGAATAATGTCTTCCTTCCTTTTCTTTGTCATTTTGTCTTAGTTTTCTTTGATGACATCCTCATCTATAGTAAAACCTAGACATCCCATATTGCTCATGTGGATCAAGTTCTCCATCTACTCTCTCAACACCAAATTTTCCTCAAACAATCTAAATTTTCTTTTGGTGCCTCGGAATTTTAGTACTTGGGTCATCTTGTTGGAAAGGCCGGTGTCAGGGTGGATCCTAAAAAGATTGAATCTATGAAGGATTGGCCTCGCACAAATACTCTCCAAATATTGCGTGGATTTTTGGGTTTAACATGTTATTATCACAAGTTTGTTAAGAATTATGGAAAGATTGTGACACCTATCACTGCTCTCCTTAAAAATAATTATTTCACTTGGAATCCTACAGCTGTTGAGGCCTTTCAAACCTTGAATGTAGCCATGTGCACAACACCATTCCTGGCCCTTCTTGATTTCACAAAGACCTTTGTCCTGGAATGTGATGCTTCTAGGAGAGGAATTGGATAAGTCTTTATGCAAGAGGGTCGGCCTTTGGCCTTTACCAACAAATAACTTTCAGAGAGAAATTTGGGCAAATCAATCTATGAAAAGGAAATGTTGGTTATTTTGCATGCAGTGGATATTTGGAGCCGTTATATATTGGGGAAACACTTCCAAATTAAGACAGATCATCAAAGCCTCAAGTATTTTCCGGAACAACGCCTTTCCTCCCTAGAGAAACAAAAATGGGTGACTAAGCTATTTGGATATGATTATGAGATCATTTACAAGAAATAAAAATACAATGTGGTTGTTGATGCACTTTCCATAAAATATAAAGATGAAGGGTTCATTTTTTCCCTCTCCTTCATTGTACCATATTGGCTCCAAGATGTTCACTAGGAATGGCTACATGATCCCAAAATTTCACATCTGATACAATAATTGCAGGACAATTCTTCAGTTTCCCGAGGGTATTCTTGGCCCAATGATGAGCCTCAATAAAAAGGCCATTTGTATTTAAGTAAATAGTCAAAAATTAAATACACAGTAATTTTTGAGCTTCGTGCTACACCCACCACTAGGCACTCATGGTTTTCCAAAAACTATGACTAGGTCAAACATTCTTTTTTCTAGGATAGTATGAAACATGACGTTCACAATTTTATGGAAAATTTTGATGTTTTTCAGCACAACAAGGGCAAAACAGTCAAATATCCTGGCACACTCCAACTGCTTTCAATTCCACCTTCTCTTTGGAGGGATATCACTATGGATTTTATTGTGGGCTTACCTAAATCAAGCAATAAATCAATCATCATGGTCGTATTTGATAGTCTTTCCAAGTATTCTCATTTATGTGCTCTTCAACACCCATTTACAATCTCCACTATGGCTCAAATTTTCATGGATCAAGTCTTCAAGCTTCATGGCATGCCTCATTCTATTTTTTATAATCGAGACCCCACTTTCACCAACAATTTTTGGCAAGAACTGTTCAAGGTACAAGGCACCCAATTTCATCTCAACACAACTTATCATCCCCAGACTGATGGTCAAACTGAAGTTGTCAACAATTTGTTGGAAACATATTTGAGGTGTTTTTCATCAGAATGAAGAAATCAATGGTCTCATTAGTTACCACTATCTAAATGGTGGTACAACACTTCTTACCATACATCTACCTGCATGACTCCTTTTGAAGCAGTATATGGACAAAATCTACCTTCAGTTCTCTCATACCTTCCAGGTGTCTCGAAGGTCCAGGAGTTTTACCAAACACTTAAAGTTTGAGAGGATATTCTTTGTACCCTCAAAGTGAATTTGTTCATGGCCCAGAATCTCATGAACCAATAGGAAGATCAAGGCCTCTTTGAACATCAATTTGCAAAAGGAGATTAAGTGTTTCTTCAACTGCAAACTTATAAGAAAAATTCCCTCAAGGATGACCATTTTCGGAAACTGGTGCCCAAATTATATGGTCCTTATACCATTCTCAAGCATGTGGGACAGGTGGCCTATCAGTTATATTTTCCCAGTCATTCTAAGATCCATCCTATTTTTCATTTTTCCTTCTTAAAGAAGGTATTGGAACTAAGTGCCAAACTCAAACCAACCTTCTCGAGTTGGATGAAGAAGGCTCCATTTGGTTACAACCAGAAGAATTTGTGGACCAACATGAGCGTCGTCTGCATCAGAACACCATCAAAGACGTGTTAGTCCAGTGGAAAGATACAACTCCAATAGATGCCACTTGGGAACCAACAACCATTTTGCAACAATTTCCTCATCTCCAACCTTGAAGACAAGGTTATTTTTAAGGGGAAGGACATGTTAGGGACCTAACCCCTCACATAGGTAGAATAACATATTTCCATGTAATAAAGGCCAATATTAATAAGTCCTAGAAATAAGGAATAATAAGCCAAATGTAAGAAGACCTAATAGAAGATTTTGCTTCTAGAAGGATCTTCCTTCAGATTGTTCTTTTGGATAGACATGTTTAGTATAAATAGGAGTAGAGGGTATAAGAATTTTTGTCTTGGATATTATTGTAATAGAGAACTACTCTTCTGGAGGTTTCCCCCTCGAAGAGGCAAGTGAAAATTGCTCTCGGTAATCAAAGAGCTCTTTTTGGTGTTATTTTGGTATTATTTTGGTATTATTGTGGTATTGTTATGGTTATATCATTGTTTCTCTGCCATTTCTAGCTAATTATTTATGTTCTGCATACTATTTTATATCTGGAATACTATATACTTACCTTATGTTGGTCTCAATTTCTGCACCTAAATGCTAAAGGGAATATCTAGGCCACCTCAGTTGTTGGAATGATTGGTTTTTATAAGTTTTGATTTGCTTTGTTTTGATGGTCAGCTGATATATGAGGTTCAAGGGAAGGGGTTTTGTTGGACTATTCAACAACATCAACTACAATATTTTCCCTAGCCGATGGCATGTATTATGATGAGAAGATAAAGATATAAAAATGGAACAGAATAAATACTAGCAATCATACAATTTGTCACTTGTTGTATGAACTTTCATACTTGAAATAATATTTCAGATCCAAAATATGTACCTGAACACAAATTATCCAAATATGTTGCAGTGCAGTAAATAATTCACTAAGACAATAGATGAAAAGAGAAGAAACAATTATTCACATACATTTCACATGCATTCAAATATGATAATAAGACAAACAAGATTTGAAAAGAAACAGCCTGTCACCAAAAATTATATTCACCAGGTGGGAAACTTAAGAATTTTACACTTCAAGGCCAAGTAAAAATATTGATAGATTGATACCCCAAAAGTTGAACCCCTTTTACATTCATATATTTCTCTATTTATCTATCAAGAGGCTTCAAATACCTATCTCCAACCTAATTTCTATATTGAAACTATGCATTACATTCATACCTATATGTATCAACTTCATTGTTTAGATTTGATTACAATTCATGAACATTTGTTTAAACTAAGTGAAGTAGAATTTAAGTTCTAGTTCATATGGATAACTTCCCATCACTTCTACCTTAATCAAAACATTGTACTTATCAAAATAATAAATTTATTACAACCAGCAGCAATATATCTGACTAAACCAAAAATCTTATATCATTGTAGCTGAAGCTATTGATGATAACTAAAGTAAAGGAGTTACATAGTAATAGTCGTCATAAGCTGTAACTTGTTGTTGAATTTGCGTTGATGCCCATATACTCCAATAACTATAGACAAACCTTGAGTACCAGTAGACCAAGATTGTGCATGCTTTGAATTCCTTTACTTTTTTACAACAGTAGACATCAGATAATATCCTTCAGGAACATGCAGGTTTTTTGGTGTTTCTTCTGCAATTTTTGATATTTTTTCTATATNGTCGAAGTGGAAAGAAGGATGATCGTGGGGAAAGAAAGCGTGCAAAAACTGAAGTAACAGTTGGAGGGAGACACAACACATGTGCATGCAAGGAAGCGTGCACAAGGAAAGCGACAGTTGGAATGAAGAAAATCACACATGCGTGGGAGGAAGACCTAACGTTGATAGGGTTAGTTTTTTTGTAATACATTGTAAATGACTGAAGAGCTCGATAGATATAAATATAGATACGTAGGTATAATAGTGGGTTCCTCTTTTTTGTTGTGTAAGGTTGGTTCCCGATTAGTTCACTTTTGTATTTTTCATATTGGTTATGTACAAGCCGATACGATATGTAATGTTGAGATGAACTATTCTGTAAGTTGTTGAGCTATAGGGGAGAGGAGAGAAGGAATATCTGAGGATTAGATCGTAGATTGTGGAGCCTGGTGCGATCTAGTTCACCTCACATAGATCTTACCCATCTGAGGAAAATTGTAAGAGTGTGGTGTTGGAGATGCAAAACTACCGTAATAAAAGAGCTAAGAGACAAATCTTTGTGGACGTATCCCAGGAGGGGGTGAACCATGGTAATATCTATGTAATGTGGCAAATGCATGTATGTCTTCAATTTCTCTCAACAGTTAATTGTTGTGCTTAATGAGTGAGGTATTATATTGTTATGGAATACAGTGGCGTGTTAAGGGAATAACCTGTGAAGACAGTGCATAATCGTGGATAATAGTAGATTTCAATCACCATTTATAATAGCTATCCCTGAATAATGAACCCCTATCTCATACTCAATCCTAGGATGTAAACACCTGAGTCTTACAACCACCCATTTAAAGCTATCTCGGGTGAGATTGCGCAATGCATTTTGTGTGTTGTGTTTCCTTGTGGTTCACCAGGAGGGCCAGTAGTTTTAGAGGCTTTATTAGAAACCTGAAAAGACATGAACCTTGGGTCAATAATTCAGACGATAGAAAAGGGAGAATAAATAACCAACAGGCATTATTGCACAACTCCATGCCATTCAAGCCACTAAGATACCCTTTCTGTCCCAGGACCTCCAATCCATCCTCTCCAAACATCAAGTTATTATTTCCACTCCAAAGGGAATCCATCCTTTCCTTGGTGTTTATGATCATTTCATTCCCCTTGACCCCAACAAACTTCCTCCCAATATATGTCCTTATCATCATCCCTTTTCCCAAAAAAATGAAATTGAGGAAACTGTTCAAGAATTGCTCAACACATGTTTATTCATCCTAGTACGAGCCCCTACTCTTGTCCCATGGTCATGGTCCTTAATAAATAAGGTTCTTGGTGCATGTATCCTGACTTCCGCACCCTCAACAAAATCACCATTAAAGAAAAATTTCCCATTCCTATCATTGATGACCTCTTGGATGAATTGAGTGGTGCTCGGTTCTTAACTAAACTTGATCTGCGTTCTGGCTACCACAAGATATGTATGAATGAGGAAGACATTCCTAAGACTTCATTTCAAACTCATGAGGGCCACTATGGGTTTTTGGTCATGCCCTTTGGCTTGTGTAATGCTCCATCCACTTTCCAAATCCTCATGAATAATGTCTTCCTTCCTTTTCTTTGTCATTTTGTCTTAGTTTTCTTTGATGACATCCTCATCTATAGTAAAACCTAGACATCCCATATTGCTCATGTGGATCAAGTTCTCCATCTACTCTCTCAACACCAAATTTTCCTCAAACAATCTAAATTTTCTTTTGGTGCCTCGGAATTTTAGTACTTGGGTCATCTTGTTGGAAAGGCCGGTGTCAGGGTGGATCCTAAAAAGATTGAATCTATGAAGGATTGGCCTCGCACAAATACTCTCCAAATATTGCGTGGATTTTTGGGTTTAACATGTTATTATCACAAGTTTGTTAAGAATTATGGAAAGATTGTGACACCTATCACTGCTCTCCTTAAAAATAATTATTTCACTTGGAATCCTACAGCTGTTGAGGCCTTTCAAACCTTGAATGTAGCCATGTGCACAACACCATTCCTGGCCCTTCTTGATTTCACAAAGACCTTTGTCCTGGAATGTGATGCTTCTAGGAGAGGAATTGGATAAGTCTTTATGCAAGAGGGTCGGCCTTTGGCCTTTACCAACAAATAACTTTCAGAGAGAAATTTGGGCAAATCAATCTATGAAAAGGAAATGTTGGTTATTTTGCATGCAGTGGATATTTGGAGCCGTTATATATTGGGGAAACACTTCCAAATTAAGACAGATCATCAAAGCCTCAAGTATTTTCCGGAACAACGCCTTTCCTCCCTAGAGAAACAAAAATGGGTGACTAAGCTATTTGGATATGATTATGAGATCATTTACAAGAAATAAAAATACAATGTGGTTGTTGATGCACTTTCCATAAAATATAAAGATGAAGGGTTCATTTTTTCCCTCTCCTTCATTGTACCATATTGGCTCCAAGATGTTCACTAGGAATGGCTACATGATCCCAAAATTTCACATCTGATACAATAATTGCAGGACAATTCTTCAGTTTCCCGAGGGTATTCTTGGCCCAATGATGAGCCTCAATAAAAAGGCCATTTGTATTTAAGTAAATAGTCAAAAATTAAATACACAGTAATTTTTGAGCTTCGTGCTACACCCACCACTAGGCACTCATGGTTTTCCAAAAACTATGACTAGGTCAAACATTCTTTTTTCTAGGATAGTATGAAACATGACGTTCACAATTTTATGGAAAATTTTGATGTTTTTCAGCACAACAAGGGCAAAACAGTCAAATATCCTGGCACACTCCAACTGCTTTCAATTCCACCTTCTCTTTGGAGGGATATCACTATGGATTTTATTGTGGGCTTACCTAAATCAAGCAATAAATCAATCATCATGGTCGTATTTGATAGTCTTTCCAAGTATTCTCATTTATGTGCTCTTCAACACCCATTTACAATCTCCACTATGGCTCAAATTTTCATGGATCAAGTCTTCAAGCTTCATGGCATGCCTCATTCTATTTTTTATAATCGAGACCCCACTTTCACCAACAATTTTTGGCAAGAACTGTTCAAGGTACAAGGCACCCAATTTCATCTCAACACAACTTATCATCCCCAGACTGATGGTCAAACTGAAGTTGTCAACAATTTGTTGGAAACATATTTGAGGTGTTTTTCATCAGAATGAAGAAATCAATGGTCTCATTAGTTACCACTATCTAAATGGTGGTACAACACTTCTTACCATACATCTACCTGCATGACTCCTTTTGAAGCAGTATATGGACAAAATCTACCTTCAGTTCTCTCATACCTTCCAGGTGTCTCGAAGGTCCAGGAGTTTTACCAAACACTTAAAGTTTGAGAGGATATTCTTTGTACCCTCAAAGTGAATTTGTTCATGGCCCAGAATCTCATGAACCAATAGGAAGATCAAGGCCTCTTTGAACATCAATTTGCAAAAGGAGATTAAGTGTTTCTTCAACTGCAAACTTATAAGAAAAATTCCCTCAAGGATGACCATTTTCGGAAACTGGTGCCCAAATTATATGGTCCTTATACCATTCTCAAGCATGTGGGACAGGTGGCCTATCAGTTATATTTTCCCAGTCATTCTAAGATCCATCCTATTTTTCATTTTTCCTTCTTAAAGAAGGTATTGGAACTAAGTGCCAAACTCAAACCAACCTTCTCGAGTTGGATGAAGAAGGCTCCATTTGGTTACAACCAGAAGAATTTGTGGACCAACATGAGCGTCGTCTGCATCAGAACACCATCAAAGACGTGTTAGTCCAGTGGAAAGATACAACTCCAATAGATGCCACTTGGGAACCAACAACCATTTTGCAACAATTTCCTCATCTCCAACCTTGAAGACAAGGTTATTTTTAAGGGGAAGGACATGTTAGGGACCTAACCCCTCACATAGGTAGAATAACATATTTCCATGTAATAAAGGCCAATATTAATAAGTCCTAGAAATAAGGAATAATAAGCCAAATGTAAGAAGACCTAATAGAAGATTTTGCTTCTAGAAGGATCTTCCTTCAGATTGTTCTTTTGGATAGACATGTTTAGTATAAATAGGAGTAGAGGGTATAAGAATTTTTGTCTTGGATATTATTGTAATAGAGAACTACTCTTCTGGAGGTTTCCCCCTCGAAGAGGCAAGTGAAAATTGCTCTCGGTAATCAAAGAGCTCTTTTTGGTGTTATTTTGGTATTATTTTGGTATTATTGTGGTATTGTTATGGTTATATCATTGTTTCTCTGCCATTTCTAGCTAATTATTTATGTTCTGCATACTATTTTATATCTGGAATACTATATACTTACCTTATGTTGGTCTCAATTTCTGCACCTAAATGCTAAAGGGAATATCTAGGCCACCTCAGTTGTTGGAATGATTGGTTTTTATAAGTTTTGATTTGCTTTGTTTTGATGGTCAGCTGATATATGAGGTTCAAGGGAAGGGGTTTTGTTGGACTATTCAACAACATCAACTACAATATTTTCCCTAGCCGATGGCATGTATTATGATGAGAAGATAAAGATATAAAAATGGAACAGAATAAATACTAGCAATCATACAATTTGTCACTTGTTGTATGAACTTTCATACTTGAAATAATATTTCAGATCCAAAATATGTACCTGAACACAAATTATCCAAATATGTTGCAGTGCAGTAAATAATTCACTAAGACAATAGATGAAAAGAGAAGAAACAATTATTCACATACATTTCACATGCATTCAAATATGATAATAAGACAAACAAGATTTGAAAAGAAACAGCCTGTCACCAAAAATTATATTCACCAGGTGGGAAACTTAAGAATTTTACACTTCAAGGCCAAGTAAAAATATTGATAGATTGATACCCCAAAAGTTGAACCCCTTTTACATTCATATATTTCTCTATTTATCTATCAAGAGGCTTCAAATACCTATCTCCAACCTAATTTCTATATTGAAACTATGCATTACATTCATACCTATATGTATCAACTTCATTGTTTAGATTTGATTACAATTCATGAACATTTGTTTAAACTAAGTGAAGTAGAATTTAAGTTCTAGTTCATATGGATAACTTCCCATCACTTCTACCTTAATCAAAACATTGTACTTATCAAAATAATAAATTTATTACAACCAGCAGCAATATATCTGACTAAACCAAAAATCTTATATCATTGTAGCTGAAGCTATTGATGATAACTAAAGTAAAGGAGTTACATAGTAATAGTCGTCATAAGCTGTAACTTGTTGTTGAATTTGCGTTGATGCCCATATACTCCAATAACTATAGACAAACCTTGAGTACCAGTAGACCAAGATTGTGCATGCTTTGAATTCCTTTACTTTTTTACAACAGTAGACATCAGATAATATCCTTCAGGAACATGCAGGTTTTTTGGTGTTTCTTCTGCAATTTTTGATATTTTTTCTATATCTTTTTATGTTGCAGCTCAAGAACCTGATTTTTTGTTGCACATCTTGAATTTGTTGCCTCATGCTATAATTTTGTTGTTTGAGGGCTTGCACTTGCTGATTATTGTTATTCATGTCCCCGTCATCTTCGATTTTAGGCTTGATCTCTACCTTTACTGTGCTCACATTTTTGAGTTCATGTTCTTCCTTAGCAGGCTTAGTGAGATCAATGGAGAGATTGGCCTTCCTTGGTCTCATCTCATACTTGGGTTTCTTCTCAGGTTTGTCATCAATGGTGTCTTTCACAGGTTCATGCACCATCAACATTTTCCCCTTTGTCTCGAGTTTGGCCTCCTCTAAAACCTGCTCAAGGACATATTTTTTTTCAAGAATTATATCTTCAAAATATTTACAAGTGTCCACCAAATATTTTTCTGATTATGGATCAATAGTGTATTATGTTTCCAAAACAATAGGTTTTACACTTGAGGTCTCCACCTTGCTCCATTTCTGCCTGATCTTTTCTATGACATATTATTCAAGGTGTGGATGGAAATTTCCTGCATGTTGGTGAATTCATAGGGGTCTTCATTAGTGTCTTGATCCTCAATCACAATAGGCTGTTGCTTCGTTAAGTATGGATCAAACAATTCTTTGGAGTTTAGCCTCAACTAGTTGCTCAACCTGGTCTTGCGATTGGGTTTTCTTGGAATTTTTGGGACCTGGCTCCCCCTTTTATTTTTTCTTTGTTTTTCCACAGGAGGTGCTTTATTTTGTGTGTCAAATGACACAAATTCAACTACCACTACTTTGGGACTGGCCTAATTATTCCTCCTCTTTTTGCTTGTTTTCAATTTGGGATTTTTGTATATCTACATAGCAATGGGCACAGGTTCAACCTAAAAATGTTCAAGGGACGATTGTACTATTGGGATGGCTTTTTTTTCTCCCTTTCTGACATAATTTATAACATAAACCTTACCACTTTCTCTTTTTGTCTGTTTCAGTGTAGATGGCCTCAATTTCCTTTGAGGAATTTCCTCTTGTTATGGAGTAATGGATTTCACTTTAACTCATCGAGTTCTTATTTTTGCAAGAAATATATTTTCTTTGGCACGTTGGGAGGATTTGGATGAACTCCCAAGTTTAATGTAAACCCTAGGGTCCTGGGGAACCTCAACCTTCCCCTCTTCTAGTTGTTAATCAATCTCTTGTTCTTCTTGTATCCCTAAAGACACTACAGAATCTTTCCAAGACATACTTGATTCCCTGAGAGAAAAAAGAACCAATATTTCAATAAATCCCTGATGGTAGAGACTTTTGTAAGTAGTTTCTAGGTAATTCTCGATTGTTTTGGAAATCTTAGTAAGGACTTTAAGTAGGTAGAAGGGGAGTTTCATCTATTTGTCACCATTTAAATGCACGAGCAATCTTATGTGATAACAGTGGAAAATTGAAAACCTACCTTCTCCCATGATATATCTTTGTATTACAGACAAGATGCCCCTCCATTATTCTTTCAGCCAAAGGATCGGGATTCCCTGGCTCCAATCGGGGTTTTGATGCTCTGCCACCAAAACCTAATTACACACTTTAGTTGGTAATTTCCCTTTTTTAAAACCACCTCTCTCCATTTATAGGGAAAGTGCATTCCCCAGTGATGAAGTGATCTATTATGCAGATGGTTATGTCCCTGATATTAGTCTAGAATCCATCAAAGTTCTATGTGAAGATTAGGGAAATCCATGTGTGATGTCCATTGAAGGAACATATGATGTCGACCACTCACCCTTGATAAAAATGTCTTTGATATATGGTATGGCCTCAAGCACATGAAGCCATGTTGGCTATGACTTGTTTAACTGTTAATGTTCTCGTGGTGATACCATCGTGCCTTAGTTTCTTGTGTTGACAATGGTGGTCGAGGGTATGCATTGCTTTGGTTTCTCTCAAAAAATGCAATGATAACTTCACAAGGCACAAATGTGCATGATCTCGAGGGTACAAGGAACATGTGAGTGTGATTTGGGCACCAATACACTTTAATTCAAACCTTGAAATATTTTTTAAAACATAAAAATTCATAAAATAGATTGTATCTGTTGATTGCAAAAATGTTGGCATTCTTGCAATCAACATTTTTTGCAGTTGTAGGCTTAGTTCAAATTTTCTTGTGATCCATGTTGAGGATGAGATATGAATTGATCTTACTCAAGCATTTTCAGATTTTACTTGGCTAAAGTAAAGTAGAAGGGAATATCACCCTATGTTTATAGACAACAAAAATATATATCCTAACTCACAAGTATTAATTACAAGTGCTTAGGCTAGTCTTTTATCAACAAAAGCTTGCTGGAAATTCACTTTTTATGTATTTTTCTGAACATATTAGTTGTTGAAATAAATGTAAGAACATAAGTAAAGACACTAAGATGATACTCAAGATATATGAGACATAAAGTAATCCTTTATTTCATTATAATTCACCAAAGAGTCATTGTATTTACAAAACTTCACACAGAAATCTTGGACCAAAGTCAAACTTAGAAATCCCCAATGGAACATACAAAAGGAATTCTAACAGAAAACCAAAACTAAACTCTAAAAGCTGGATCAACTTGCCACAGATTGTTGCCCACTCGAATCTGCACAATAGCCTTTATCAGTCATGAAAGTTAATTCACAAACAGACAAGTCTACACAGACTATCAAAGATAGATCAACACCTATAAAGAACAAGTGTCTGAATGATTTGATTCAGCCCTGAATATTGTTGTCTACAATAAGACCATGTTACCACAAAAGAGAATTAGGCTATGATGAATATATGAATGAATGAAAACTGAACTATCTCAACACAAACTCAAAGAGAAAACCTTAGCATGCTTTGTGCTTCTATCCTCCTCTTGTTCCTCCCCTTAGTTCAACTTTTAACAATTTAGAATTGGTTAGAGTAGTTGAACTAACTTAATAGTTAAGCTAACATAAGGCTTTAAATAAATTTAGTTAAGGAAGGGGGGAAACGTAATAACCATAATAGGGTCATAATTAAATAATAACTAATAGGTAGGACCCCCTTGTGACTCCTTTAGTGATAACAATCATCATATCATAACATAATCCATTTGTTAAGAAAACACGCCCCTTGTGCCTCCCTTCAAAACATATTTTCCTTTGACAATTTTAGCTCATAAACTTGAAAATATTTCAAACTAATACTCATATATCCAAAATAAAACATGTTGTCCAAAATCCTTGGAGTCCACTCTCATAAAATAATAAATAACATAAAATTTAAAAACCATATTTTCTAGTCTGTGAAGCAACCCTTCCTTGGTTGTTGTTGTCACCTCCTTATTTCCCTGAAATTGCCTTGAGCTGGGCAGAGCCTTTGGGCTTTCTCTCATTGATCATGTGGGAACAATCATCCCTCAATTGTATTCATGAAGACACGGATTTGTCAGAGTCATCAGAGGGTGAGGAAGGGGCAGCAACAACTTTTCCTTTATCATATACATGGTGGGATTTAGTCTTCAATCTCTTGCTAGCATGGGAGGATTGCACTGGTGAATGGTTAGGGGCAGCTTGGGAAATGGGGTTCAAAGGTTGGGGAGAAGGCAAGATTAAGTTTGGCCAGTCACGGAGTTGGGATATTGTCAGGTGAACAATCTCTTGCCACCCATCGTTTTATGGGACTTTAGGCTATAAAGAGACATGAGGAGGCATAGATTTATCGGGGGATTGAGGGGCTTGGAAGGGAGGCCTTTCAAGCCTTGGTTGGAATATTCCTTGTCCAATCCAATTAAACAACCCAACATGTTACAATTGGCCAAGCTCTTCAGAATCAACATCAAAATGTATTGAGAACCTAGGCCTCCTTGGGCCTCGGTTCCAGTTACCTCTACTTCTGTTTCCTCGACCATGGCTTCCCTGACTGAAAAACTCATCTTGCATATGTTAACAATTAGAAAATAGTATTTTAAATAACCATGCATGACAACTCCTTAAAAATATGAAATAGATCTGGCTCAGAATGTATCAGGCTCATGCAATCCAATCCATACAATTTGTTCTAATGTTAATCAATGAGCAGGGGGGTGGAAAAATATTCAGGGATACATGAGTGGTTTGTAATTAGCGAAAATATGATATAATGAAAGGGGAGAGATATGGTCACTACTCAATGATAACAACAATCAACTGTAATCAAACCAATAAACCTCACTGCATGTTGGCACAGGTGCAGGCCCAAGGTTCAATGCTACAACAACGCACCAACAAAGCCCTAACTACCGGCCCTTTCGACAACACCTGTGAAGCAGATGAAGTCTCACCCGAGGTAGAGGAAGGGGTGGTTGAAAGACTCAGGTGTCTTCAACCTTATCTGGGACATAGATCTATGATTATAATACTTAATACAACTCTTAGCACCATCATTTCCTTAAAATGTAATCACTATACACTTCACTGATACAACAGATCTTCGCAGTATTCACACTAATCTACAATATTCAAGCACTTAGCATATACAAATGGATTAGAATGATCATATCAAGCACTAAGCATGACTATTTATATCAGATCTAACATTCTCACATATAATAAGCACAAAGCATAAATAGATCTATCTTAACCATATCAGAGCACTTAGCATATAACATATGAACACATCAAGACAAAGCACAAAGCACATAACACAATTTTTACGTGGTTCACCCCAACCCTGGGGCTACATCCACCAACTCTTCTTCTTTATTTTCTTTGGTCAATCAGTTACAAGCACAAAGCCATCAAAACCCTTACTCTGCACAGGACAGAATATATGCGTAGCTTGCTAGATCCTTCTTCCTTGTGCTACAACACTAAGCTCTCCACAATATGCTACAAGGACCTGCACTTAGCTCTGCAAGTATCTTATAGTCATGCACAAAGCACTTACAGAATATACTCGCACTTAGCATACATTCACATCACATAGATGTACTCTTCTCTCTTTTTCTTATATTGCCTATCCTTCTATTTATACATACAAAATATTCCTAAACATGGGTAAACCCATGGGCCGACATTCCATTCTCGTTACATATTCCCAAAAACCCTAAAAGGGGCCCAAAAGGGGGCCGAGATCCTGTGATATCCGCTTCGTCTTGTGCTCCTCCTTCGATAGGCTGTCAAAGTCCCAAAATAGGTGAACATGACCAAGAAACTCCCAAAACTTGATCAAGACCAACACTTCAATCCACACAGAATTCTACCACTTCTATCCAATCTAACACAACAATTTTTATAGTTGTGATCAATATCAGAATTGGGGGTGGATAAAATGAATATGGGATATGTGAGGGGGTTGTAATTAGTGGAAAATGAGATAATGAGAGGGAAAAAAAATGTTTATTGGTCATGAGATTAATCAAGCAATCCATAACATCAACCAACAATCATATGTCTGAGTAATAATTCTTGTGTATTTAACTAGTTCACTGTCCAATAATAAAATATCCAACACATTTCCAATATTAAAGGTAAGTATTTCACACAATTTGTAATAGGTTTTGTCCCCTTTGTTTGCACATTATGCATGTTATAACAGTCAACAACAACACTCATTCCCAATCTGTAATCATTAACATCCACCACTGCCATACATTTCTCCAATCTATATTTTAAATTCATCTTTCTGAAATAATAATGAAGTCATTATTTTTGCAATAGAGCCAATCAAGGTCTATAATGATATTCGTTCCCATATATATATGTAAAAAATAATCAAGATAATCAAAACTTCACATGCCACGACTGAAATAATAATTGACTATACAACCAAATAACCACTATTTAGACACGGGCTATGCAGGAGTAAATTTCCAAGGCAATGTAGCCATGGCACTGTAAAACAAAACAACTCAATGGGACTTAAAAATTGAACCAAATAACCAACACACCTATCATCAACATTGGTCAATTTGCAATCAATAACGCACTTAAAACTTAATGGATATCACTAAGCATGAAAACAAGTCATCCATACTACGCATGGTGTGCAACTAAGAAAACTTCATGGTGCAACAATTCCACTAATCACACAGCAACATACAACCATGATATAACTCAATAAATCGTGTCGAGCTATTGATTTAGCCAATTGTTATTGACCAAGTCGTGTGCACTTAGGTTTATTCAACCAACAACAAAAGATGCAATAGATATACCCAGTCCAATAATTTACTTTTCAAAACACCCTATACAGAATGCGACCTGCATGAGAAACCCCAATATTCGTAACCAATGCCAGCCATCAACCAAAACATCAAAAGTGTGAATATTAGTGACTGTATATCAACTAACAAATGCCACTGTGGTAGAGGAACAACCAACCAAACAAGCCATTGTAGCTATGCATAACCAGACATCCAATCAAAACAGGGTAGAGGCCCTTCCATTAAAAACATTAAGTTACTTAGCATAAGGCGAGTGACTGTGACCTTAAAAAGAAAATAGAAGTGTAAGGTTTATGCTAATATCACAGAGGCAGTGACGAGAAGACATACCAACATGATGGCTATACAACCCACGAGTGAGCCCGTATTCAAGGTAATAGACCAAAATAACTGGAAACAACTTGACAGGATCGACAGTTTCCCTATGCAACCCCAGCCTAGAGGGTTAAGGGTTTGCACAGTATCCTTCACAGGAGGAACAGAAGTAACTTCGGTGAGAATTTAAGGCTAAAGGTGTACGCACAAGGGGTTGTGGTGCTTGTGGATGGGAGATAGTCCCTTGACAAGGCCGAAACAAGAAAACATGGCTCTTAATTAAACTCAATAACATTGAAGACAATCATCTAGCCATGATT
The DNA here is from genome assembly GCA_000966675.3 of Picea glauca. NCBI lineage: Eukaryota > Viridiplantae > Streptophyta > Pinopsida > Pinales > Pinaceae > Picea > Picea glauca. The sequence goes on along the minus strand of JZKD02S2302511.1, from coordinate 15,971 downwards.
TTAAACAAAACCCTTCAACCAACATGCAATGGTAATAAAGAACTATCACCCAGGAAGACTAACAATCCAACGAAATTAAATGATATAAGTTGAACCATCTATTTTCCATTCAAATCCAAAATTCCACACAGTTGCAGCACTCGGGATAAACACAAACCCACACAATTGAGCCAAAATCATTTCATAACCAAAGTGAAGTCAAGAATGACCAAAAGAGACATACATGTTAATCAAAATCCTTAATACGAGGGGTGGTTGAGTGGTTTCACCCTACTAAAAATACGGAGCGTGAACACAACAGCAAGATCAAACAATAATTTGACTAGGGTGGTGGCCAACCAGAAGGGTAAAGGTGGCATGCAGTAAATGCATGCCACCTCCACCCTCATCTCATTTACTCCACAGTTCATGCCAACGAGCCTTCCATTAACACCATTAATCAACCAGTGCATCGATAGTATCAACACATTTAAACCACAGCATAATCCAAGTCCACATAATAATTCAACCATTTGCAATCACCTTACCAAATGCGCCACCTATGTTTACATTTCCAATATAACTCAAATAAATTGCTTGACCACTACACAATCTAAACGATCATGTATAGAATCATCACCAAATAGCGTGATCAACATCAACCCGAAACATAGCATAATCACCATAAAAAAATNCCCCTTGTGCCTCCCTTCAAAACATATTTTCCTTTGACAATTTTAGCTCATAAACTTGAAAATATTTCAAACTAATACTCATATATCCAAAATAAAACATGTTGTCCAAAATCCTTGGAGTCCACTCTCATAAAATAATAAATAACATAAAATTTAAAAACCATATTTTCTAGTCTGTGAAGCAACCCTTCCTTGGTTGTTGTTGTCACCTCCTTATTTCCCTGAAATTGCCTTGAGCTGGGCAGAGCCTTTGGGCTTTCTCTCATTGATCATGTGGGAACAATCATCCCTCAATTGTATTCATGAAGACACGGATTTGTCAGAGTCATCAGAGGGTGAGGAAGGGGCAGCAACAACTTTTCCTTTATCATATACATGGTGGGATTTAGTCTTCAATCTCTTGCTAGCATGGGAGGATTGCACTGGTGAATGGTTAGGGGCAGCTTGGGAAATGGGGTTCAAAGGTTGGGGAGAAGGCAAGATTAAGTTTGGCCAGTCACGGAGTTGGGATATTGTCAGGTGAACAATCTCTTGCCACCCATCGTTTTATGGGACTTTAGGCTATAAAGAGACATGAGGAGGCATAGATTTATCGGGGGATTGAGGGGCTTGGAAGGGAGGCCTTTCAAGCCTTGGTTGGAATATTCCTTGTCCAATCCAATTAAACAACCCAACATGTTACAATTGGCCAAGCTCTTCAGAATCAACATCAAAATGTATTGAGAACCTAGGCCTCCTTGGGCCTCGGTTCCAGTTACCTCTACTTCTGTTTCCTCGACCATGGCTTCCCTGACTGAAAAACTCATCTTGCATATGTTAACAATTAGAAAATAGTATTTTAAATAACCATGCATGACAACTCCTTAAAAATATGAAATAGATCTGGCTCAGAATGTATCAGGCTCATGCAATCCAATCCATACAATTTGTTCTAATGTTAATCAATGAGCAGGGGGGTGGAAAAATATTCAGGGATACATGAGTGGTTTGTAATTAGCGAAAATATGATATAATGAAAGGGGAGAGATATGGTCACTACTCAATGATAACAACAATCAACTGTAATCAAACCAATAAACCTCACTGCATGTTGGCACAGGTGCAAGCCCAAGGTTCAATGCTACAACAACGCACCAACAAAGCCCTAACAACCGGCCCTTTCGACAACACCTGTGAAGCAGATGAAGTCTCACCCGAGGTAGAGGAAGGGGTGGTTGCAAGACTCAGGTGTATTCAACCTTATCTGGGACATAGATCTATGATTATAATACTTAATACAACTCTTAGCACCATCAGTTCCTTAAAATGTAATCACTATACACTTCACTGATACAACAGAGCTTCGCAGTATTCACACTAATCTACAATATTCAAGAACTTAGCATATACAAATGGATTAGAATGATCATATCAAGCACTAAGCATGACTATTTATATCAGATCTAACATTCTCACATATAATAAGCACAAAGCATAAATAGATTTATCTTAACCATATCAGAGCACTTAGCATATAACATATGAACACATCAAGACAAAGCACAAAGCACATAACACAATTTTTACGTGGTTCACCCCAAACCTGGGGCTACATCCACCAACTCTTCTTCTTTATTTTCTTTGGTCAATCAGTTACAAGCACAAAGCCATCAAAACCCTTACTCTGCACAGGACAAAAGATATGCGTAGCTTGCTAGATCCTTCTTCCTTGCGCTACAACACTAAGCTCTCCACAATATGCTACAAGGACCTGCACTTAGCTCTGCAAGTCTCTTATAGTCATGCACAAAGCACTTACAGAATCTACTCGCACTTAGCATACATTCACATCACATAGATGTACTCTTCTCTCTTTTTCTTATATTGGCTATCCTTTTATTTATACATACAAAATATTCCTAAACATGGGTAAACCCATGGGCCGACATTCCATTCTCGTTACATATTCCCAAAAACCCTAAAAGGGGGCCGAGATCCCGTGATCTTCGCTTCATCTTGTGCTCCTCCTTCGATAGGCTGTCAAAGTCCCAAAATAGGTGAACATGACCAAGAAACTCCCAAAACTTGATCAAGACCAACACTTCAATCCACACAGAATTCTACCACTTCTATCCAATCTAACACAACAATTTTTATAGTTGTGATCAATATCAGAATTGGGGGTGGATAAAATGAATATGGGATATGTGAGGGGGTTGTAATTAGTGGAAAATGAGATAATGAGAGGGAAAAAAAATGTTTATTGGTCATGAGATTAATCAAGCAATCCATAACATCAACCAACAATCATATGTCTGAGTAATAATTCTTGTGTATTTAACTAGTTCACTGTCCAATAATAAAATATCCAACACATTTCCAATATTAAAGGTAAGTATTTCACACAATTTGTAATAGGTTTTGTCCCCTTTGTTTGCACATTATGCATGTTATAACAGTCAACAACAACACTCATTCCCAATCTGTAATCATTAACATCCACCACTGCCATACATTTCTCCAATCTATATTTTAAATTCATCTTTCTGAAATAATAATGAAGTCATTATTTTTGCAATAGAGCCAATCAAGGTCTATAATGATATTCGTTCCCATATATATATGTAAAAAATAATCAAGATAATCAAAACTTCACATGCCACGACTGAAATAATAATTGACTATACAACCAAATAACCACTATTTAGACACGGGCTATGCAGGAGTAAATTTCCAAGGCAATGTAGCCATGGCACTGTAAAACAAAACAACTCAATGGGACTTAAAAATTGAACCAAATAACCAACACACCTATCATCAACATTGGTCAATTTGCAATCAATAACGCACTTAAAACTTAATGGATATCACTAAGCATGAAAACAAGTCATCCATACTACGCATGGTGTGCAACTAAGAAAACTTCATGGTGCAACAATTCCACTAATCACACAGCAACATACAACCATGATATAACTCAATAAATCGTGTCGAGCTATTGATTTAGCCAATTGTTATTGACCAAGTCGTGTGCACTTAGGTTTATTCAACCAACAACAAAAGATGCAATAGATATACCCAGTCCAATAATTTACTTTTCAAAACACCCTATACAGAATGCGACCTGCATGAGAAACCCCAATATTCGTAACCAATGCCAGCCATCAACCAAAACATCAAAAGTGTGAATATTAGTGACTGTATATCAACTAACAAATGCCACTGTGGTAGAGGAACAACCAACCAAACAAGCCATTGTAGCTATGCATAACCAGACATCCAATCAAAACAGGGTAGAGGCCCTTCCATTAAAAACATTAAGTTACTTAGCATAAGGCGAGTGACTGTGACCTTAAAAAGAAAATAGAAGTGTAAGGTTTATGCTAATATCACAGAGGCAGTGACGAGAAGACATACCAACATGATGGCTATACAACCCACGAGTGAGCCCGTATTCAAGGTAATAGACCAAAATAACTGGAAACAACTTGACAGGATCGACAGTTTCCCTATGCAACCCCAGCCTAGAGGGTTAAGGGTTTGCACAGTATCCTTCACAGGAGGAACAGAAGTAACTTCGGTGAGAATTTAAGGCTAAAGGTGTACGCACAAGGGGTTGTGGTGCTTGTGGATGGGAGATAGTCCCTTGACAAGGCCGAAACAAGAAAACATGGCTCTTAATTAAACTCAATAACATTGAAGACAATCATCTAGCCATGATTTTAAACAAAACCCTTCAACCAACATGCAATGGTAATAAAGAACTATCACCCAGGAAGACTAACAATCCAACGAAATTAAATGATATAAGTTGAACCATCTATTTTCCATTCAAATCCAAAATTCCACACAGTTGCAGCACTCGGGATAAACACAAACCCACACAATTGAGCCAAAATCATTTCATAACCAAAGTGAAGTCAAGAATGACCAAAAGAGACATACATGTTAATCAAAATCCTTAATACGAGGGGTGGTTGAGTGGTTTCACCCTACTAAAAATACGGAGCGTGAACACAACAGCAAGATCAAACAATAATTTGACTAGGGTGGTGGCCAACCAGAAGGGTAAAGGTGGCATGCAGTAAATGCATGCCACCTCCACCCTCATCTCATTTACTCCACAGTTCATGCCAACGAGCCTTCCATTAACACCATTAATCAACCAGTGCATCGATAGTATCAACACATTTAAACCACAGCATAATCCAAGTCCACATAATAATTCAACCATTTGCAATCACCTTACCAAATGCGCCACCTATGTTTACATTTCCAATATAACTCAAATAAATTGCTTGACCACTACACAATCTAAACGATCATGTATAGAATCATCACCAAATAGCGTGATCAACATCAACCCGAAACATAGCATAATCACCATAAAAAAATTCAAGCCATCACTTCCAAGAGCCACCAGCGTTATAACATATGTATATCAGCTACTGATTCCACTAAGCAGTGCATAACCAATGCACTATCACCTTGCCAAATGTGCCACCAAAATTTCCACCATATGCATATAAAAATGTAACTAAACAATATTTCATAGTCATTTCTTTGTTAGCTAGGACTTAACCACTATCAACAAGTATTTTCATGCATATAGTATCGTAGACCTAGGTCTCTTTTCCATTATATATAGTATTTTTATTTTCCTCAAAATGCCTTTCTGCAATTTTCACTAACATTTTTGTTGTACAGGTGCGAGAAGAACAAATACCATAAATGAATAGCAGGTTGTAGTATCATGAAGGACCAACATCTCAAATCTTAACTGATATCAATGACAACCATATTCTCATCAACCATGTAAAACTTTGTAGCACATCATCATAACATTGAAAATGAATAGACCTGATATTCAAAAGTTCAATGGGGTCCCACCTACTAGCATTATTTAGTCTTATATAATAATAGGCTTAGCAACACTTTGCGGGTAAAATTACTTTGACGTTTTCAATTGTCAACAAACTTGCAACTCCACAAGGAAATTTATTTTTAACAAATTAGAACTCAGAACTCATGGTTTCGCAGACCAAGAATAGTAATCTCAAGAAGACGTGACTCGAATGATTATGAAACAAAGGGAAGTGAGTGGATTTAATGGAAAGATGACCGGGAATTTGGGAATAACTCATGAAAAGTGTTAAGTATGAGGGGCTTTACCACTGTATGCATAATAATTTGACTGGAATAAGCTCTTAACTTGAAAGAGGAAACTTATAGATTTTCTCTTAATATCTTGATGGATGAAGAAATGGAAAGCAGAAGTGGGAAACAACCAATTCCTCGTAAGATAGCAGTGGAAATATGTAACAAATTCAAGGGCCCTTCAGTGGAGAGATCATAGCAGTTGTGCAAGCTTGATTTCTATTGACTAACAATGTTTTGCAGGAGTGTCACTGTGGCAGAATTGATCCAACAATATAACCTGAAAAAATACTAAAAGATGATAAAGACAAAATTTGCAACAGAAGTAATAATGCAGAAATTAAAACAGCAGCAATAAAAGACAAAAATAAAACACAGTAAGAAAAAAATGAACTCAGAAAGAAGAAAAAGAAGCACAAAATTTGAAAAAAAANTCTTGTGCTCCTCCTTCGATAGGCTGTCAAAGTCCCAAAATAGGTGAACATGACCAAGAAACTCCCAAAACTTGATCAAGACCAACACTTCAATCCACACAGAATTCTACCACTTCTATCCAATCTAACACAACAATTTTTATAGTTGTGATCAATATCAGAATTGGGGGTGGATAAAATGAATATGGGATATGTGAGGGGGTTGTAATTAGTGGAAAATGAGATAATGAGAGGGAAAAAAAATGTTTATTGGTCATGAGATTAATCAAGCAATCCATAACATCAACCAACAATCATATGTCTGAGTAATAATTCTTGTGTATTTAACTAGTTCACTGTCCAATAATAAAATATCCAACACATTTCCAATATTAAAGGTAAGTATTTCACACAATTTGTAATAGGTTTTGTCCCCTTTGTTTGCACATTATGCATGTTATAACAGTCAACAACAACACTCATTCCCAATCTGTAATCATTAACATCCACCACTGCCATACATTTCTCCAATCTATATTTTAAATTCATCTTTCTGAAATAATAATGAAGTCATTATTTTTGCAATAGAGCCAATCAAGGTCTATAATGATATTCGTTCCCATATATATATGTAAAAAATAATCAAGATAATCAAAACTTCACATGCCACGACTGAAATAATAATTGACTATACAACCAAATAACCACTATTTAGACACGGGCTATGCAGGAGTAAATTTCCAAGGCAATGTAGCCATGGCACTGTAAAACAAAACAACTCAATGGGACTTAAAAATTGAACCAAATAACCAACACACCTATCATCAACATTGGTCAATTTGCAATCAATAACGCACTTAAAACTTAATGGATATCACTAAGCATGAAAACAAGTCATCCATACTACGCATGGTGTGCAACTAAGAAAACTTCATGGTGCAACAATTCCACTAATCACACAGCAACATACAACCATGATATAACTCAATAAATCGTGTCGAGCTATTGATTTAGCCAATTGTTATTGACCAAGTCGTGTGCACTTAGGTTTATTCAACCAACAACAAAAGATGCAATAGATATACCCAGTCCAATAATTTACTTTTCAAAACACCCTATACAGAATGCGACCTGCATGAGAAACCCCAATATTCGTAACCAATGCCAGCCATCAACCAAAACATCAAAAGTGTGAATATTAGTGACTGTATATCAACTAACAAATGCCACTGTGGTAGAGGAACAACCAACCAAACAAGCCATTGTAGCTATGCATAACCAGACATCCAATCAAAACAGGGTAGAGGCCCTTCCATTAAAAACATTAAGTTACTTAGCATAAGGCGAGTGACTGTGACCTTAAAAAGAAAATAGAAGTGTAAGGTTTATGCTAATATCACAGAGGCAGTGACGAGAAGACATACCAACATGATGGCTATACAACCCACGAGTGAGCCCGTATTCAAGGTAATAGACCAAAATAACTGGAAACAACTTGACAGGATCGACAGTTTCCCTATGCAACCCCAGCCTAGAGGGTTAAGGGTTTGCACAGTATCCTTCACAGGAGGAACAGAAGTAACTTCGGTGAGAATTTAAGGCTAAAGGTGTACGCACAAGGGGTTGTGGTGCTTGTGGATGGGAGATAGTCCCTTGACAAGGCCGAAACAAGAAAACATGGCTCTTAATTAAACTCAATAACATTGAAGACAATCATCTAGCCATGATTTTAAACAAAACCCTTCAACCAACATGCAATGGTAATAAAGAACTATCACCCAGGAAGACTAACAATCCAACGAAATTAAATGATATAAGTTGAACCATCTATTTTCCATTCAAATCCAAAATTCCACACAGTTGCAGCACTCGGGATAAACACAAACCCACACAATTGAGCCAAAATCATTTCATAACCAAAGTGAAGTCAAGAATGACCAAAAGAGACATACATGTTAATCAAAATCCTTAATACGAGGGGTGGTTGAGTGGTTTCACCCTACTAAAAATACGGAGCGTGAACACAACAGCAAGATCAAACAATAATTTGACTAGGGTGGTGGCCAACCAGAAGGGTAAAGGTGGCATGCAGTAAATGCATGCCACCTCCACCCTCATCTCATTTACTCCACAGTTCATGCCAACGAGCCTTCCATTAACACCATTAATCAACCAGTGCATCGATAGTATCAACACATTTAAACCACAGCATAATCCAAGTCCACATAATAATTCAACCATTTGCAATCACCTTACCAAATGCGCCACCTATGTTTACATTTCCAATATAACTCAAATAAATTGCTTGACCACTACACAATCTAAACGATCATGTATAGAATCATCACCAAATAGCGTGATCAACATCAACCCGAAACATAGCATAATCACCATAAAAAAATGCAAGCCATCACTTCCAAGAGCCACCAGCGTTATAACATATGTATATCAGCTACTGATTCCACTAAGCAATGCATAACCAATGCACTATCACCTTGCCAAATGTGCCACCAAAATTTCCACCATATGCATATAAAAATGTAACTAAACAATATTTCATAGTCATTTCTTTGTTATCTAGGACTTAACCACTATCAACAAGTATTTTCATGCATATAGTATCGTAGACCTAGGTCTCTTTTGCATTATATATAGTATTTTTATTTTCCTCAAAATGCCTTTCTGCAATTTTCACTAACATTTTTGTTGTACAGGTGCGAGAAGAACAAATACCATAAATGAATAGTAGGTTGTAGTATCATGAAGGACCAACATCTCAAAGCTTAACTGATATCAATGACAACCATATTCTCATCAACCATGTAAAACTTTGTAGCACATCATCATAACATTGAAAATGAATAGACCTGATATTCAAAAGTTCAATGGGGTCCCACCTACTAGCATTATTTAGTCTTATATAATAATAGGCTTAGCAACACTTTGCGGGTAAAATTACTTTGACGTTTTCAATTGTCAACAAACTTGCAACTCCACAAGGAAATTTATTTTTAACAAATTAGAACTCAGAACTCATGGTTTCGCAGACCAAGAATAGTAATCTCAAGAAGACGTGACTCGAATGATTATGAAACAAAGGGAAGTGAGTGGATTTAATGGAAAGATGACCGGGAATTTGGGAATAACTCATGAAAAGTGTTAAGTATGAGGGGCTTTACCACTGTATGCATAATAATTTGACTGGAATAAGCTCTTAACTTGAAAGAGGAAACTTATAGATTTTCTCTTAATATCTTGATGGATGAAGAAATGGAAAGCAGAAGTGGGAAACAACCAATTCCTCGTAAGATAGCAGTGGAAATATGTAACAAATTCAAGGGCCCTTCAGTGGAGAGATCATAGCAGTTGTGCAAGCTTGATTTCTATTGACTAACAATGTTTTGCAGGAGTGTCACTGTGGCAGAATTGATCCAACAATATAACCTGAAAAAATACTAAAAGATGATAAAGACAAAATTTGCAACAGAAGTAATAATGCAGAAATTAAAACAGCAGCAATAAAAGACAAAAATAAAACACAGTAAGAAAAAAATGAACTCAGAAAGAAGAAAAAGAAGCACAAAATTTGAAAAAAAATCTAAGCTACTAGTATACAGAAATATCCAATCAGTAAAGAAAAATTTTCACGTTGGTCCCTCGCAATACTTCAAGCGAGGACTATTAGTGCTGTCAGAAAACCATTGTCTCTGTAGTTCCTTTAAAATTTCCAAGTAAGTGTCCAAGACAAAAGTAATCTGGAAATGACCCAACACTTGACACGCTGACGTAAATATCATCCTTTTGACACATATAATTAAATCATCAAGATAAACATGGAGACTGACCATTTCATCGAAAGTTGAGTGTATAGTTCTTTTTAAGGTGATACTTGTATCAAATAAGCCAGAGGGAAGGCAATTGTAAGACATAGTATCACAATTAGTAACGAAAATCGTTTTGTGATAAATTGCCCCTTCTACCTTGATTTTATTGTAACCAAAGAAACTGTCAAGTAAGGGCTTCAAGTATAACTCTACGATCTGTTGCTGAAACATTTCCATATGGAGAGGAGGGAAAGGATTTCTTATAATTGCTTGCCAAAAAGTTCGAAGAGTAATGCAGGTTCTAAAATTATCATGGGTCTTCGAAGCAGGTTCCCAATTGGAAACCCCTTCAGGGTGGACAAAAGAAAACATTTTAGTTCTTAAGGAATTCCTCAACTCCCTTCGAAAGGTTGCTTCCAATGCAGAGTTCACAAGTCTTTGTTTTTTCCTGGTTGTTTTCATAATATGTTGAACAAGACCTGGATCAAAACCATGAAGACCCGCATTAAACCAAGAAAAAACCTTTTGAAATCCATTAAGTAATTCAATAAATTTCATTTCTTCTTTATCAGAACCCTGGATATTTATTTTAACATTCGATGAAGACCCAGGTGTCCTACTGTTCATGGAGATGGCTTCAACCATCTTCAATTGTGACTCCTCTTCATTTTCTTTATGGCCTCCAACACTCAATGAAAATGAACTCTCAAGAGGAATCAAGCCCTCGGGAATCTTATTATTTTTCGTGGATATAATTTCCTCAGGCTTAAGAGCTTCATCTTGGATGATCGCGAAAATTCTCTCATCATCAAGGAGGGCCCCCCAAGATCCTACATGGACAGGAATATATGGATGATATAGTAGTTGAAAAGCACAATCAGGAATGTGAGGTGAAAGTTGTTGATTAGGGAAGGTTGCAAAGACAGCTAACCAATCAGCCATGGGATTCAACTCCTTCTTCACATGAGTGATGTTGAAAGATAGAACGTTCAAGACAAGTGCTCAAACAGTTTGGGAGTATTCTTCTACCAACTCATTTCCAGGAGAGCATATTTTGCGTATCACGTTCAAAACAAGCTCAGAACATCGAAAAACTGAAAGGTGACCACAACCAAGATTAAGGGCATTCTCAATTCCTAATAATAAAGCTTTGAAATCAGTGACATTATTCGAACAAATAAACTCTAACCTGTAGGAAAGATTATCAATTTTCCCTACAGGAGAAACCAAGGTTATGCCAGCCCCATTTCCTTCACTAGAGCATGAATCATCAAAATACATATGCCATAAATCCTTATCTAAATCAGTTCCTTCCAAAGGAATATTGTCCTCTTCAACAAAGATGGAATATACTCCTAGGTCTTCTTTGACATAGTTTACGTTGGATTGCGAAACATTCTCTATGTAGGGTGAAATCCTTCCCTCTCTAAGAACTATGATATTCTTACTATTTTGAGGAACGGATAAATGTGTCCCGTCAACTGAGAGGTATCCACCCGTTAGGGCTTGCCAATCTCTTCCCAAGATAATTGAATAATTGCTCACAAGCATATCAATCACCTGAATGCTGAGGGTTGTCCTTATCTCAAGATGAGCNCTTAACTGATATCAATGACAACCATATTCTCATCAACCATGTAAAACTTTGTAGCACATCATCATAACATTGAAAATGAATAGACCTGATATTCAAAAGTTCAATGGGGTCCCACCTACTAGCATTATTTAGTCTTATATAATAATAGGCTTAGCAACACTTTGCGGGTAAAATTACTTTGACGTTTTCAATTGTCAACAAACTTGCAACTCCACAAGGAAATTTATTTTTAACAAATTAGAACTCAGAACTCATGGTTTCGCAGACCAAGAATAGTAATCTCAAGAAGACGTGACTCGAATGATTATGAAACAAAGGGAAGTGAGTGGATTTAATGGAAAGATGACCGGGAATTTGGGAATAACTCATGAAAAGTGTTAAGTATGAGGGGCTTTACCACTGTATGCATAATAATTTGACTGGAATAAGCTCTTAACTTGAAAGAGGAAACTTATAGATTTTCTCTTAATATCTTGATGGATGAAGAAATGGAAAGCAGAAGTGGGAAACAACCAATTCCTCGTAAGATAGCAGTGGAAATATGTAACAAATTCAAGGGCCCTTCAGTGGAGAGATCATAGCAGTTGTGCAAGCTTGATTTCTATTGACTAACAATGTTTTGCAGGAGTGTCACTGTGGCAGAATTGATCCAACAATATAACCTGAAAAAATACTAAAAGATGATAAAGACAAAATTTGCAACAGAAGTAATAATGCAGAAATTAAAACAGCAGCAATAAAAGACAAAAATAAAACACAGTAAGAAAAAAATGAACTCAGAAAGAAGAAAAAGAAGCACAAAATTTGAAAAAAAAGCTAAGCTACTAGTATACAGAAAGATCCAATCAGTAAAGAAAAATTTTCACGTTGGTCCCTTGCAATACTTCAAGCGAGGACTATTAGTGTTGTGAGAAAACCATTGTCTCTGTAGTTCCTTTAAAATTTCCAAGTAAGTGTCCAAGACAAAAGTAATTTGGAAATGACCCAACACTTGACACTCTAACGTAAATATCGTCCTTTTGACACATACAATTAAATCATCAAGATAAACATGGAGACTGACCATTTCATCGAAAGTTGAGTGTATAGTTCTTTTTAAGGTGATACTTGTATCAAATAAGCTAGAGGGAAGTCAATTGTAAGACATAGTATCACAATTAGTAACGAAAATCGTTTTGTGATAAATTGCTCCTTCTACCTTGATTTTATTGTAACCAAAGAAACTGTCAAGTAAGGGCTTCAAGTATAACTCTACGATCTGTTGTTGAAACATTTCCATATGGAGAGGAGGGAAAGGATTTCTTATAATTGCTTGCCGGAAAGTTCGAAGAGTAATGCAGATTCTAAAATTATCAGGGGTCTTCGAAGCAGGTTCCCAATTGGAAACCCCTTCAGGGTGGACAAAAGAAAACATTTTAGTTCTTAAGGAATTCCTCAACTCCCTTCGAAAGGTTGCTTCCAATGCAGAGTTCACAAGTCTTTGTTTTTTCCTGGTTGTTTTCATAATATGTTGAACAAGACCTGGATCAAAACCATGAAGACCCGCATTAAACCAAGAAAAAACCTTTTGAAATCCATTAAGTAATTCAATAAATTTCATTTCTTCTTTATCAGAACCCTGGATATTTATTTTAACATTCGATGAAGACCCAGGTGTCCTACTGTTCATGGAGATGGCTTCAACCATCTTCAATTGTGACTCCTCTTCATTTTCTTTATGGCCTCCAACACTCAATGAAAATGAACTCTCAAGAGGAATCAAGCCCTCGGGAATCTTATTATTTTTCGTGGATATAATTTCCTCAGGCTTAAGAGCTTCATCTTGGATGATCGCGAAAATTCTCTCATCATCAAGGAGGGCCCCCCAAGATCCTACATGGACAGGAATATATGGATGATATAGTAGTTGAAAAGCACAATCAGGAATGTGAGGTGAAAGTTGTTGATTAGGGAAGGTTGCAAAGACAGCTAACCAATCAGCCATGGGATTCAACTCCTTCTTCACATGAGTGATGTTGAAAGATAGAACGTTCAAGACAAGTGCTCAAACAGTTTGGGAGTATTCTTCTACCAACTCATTTCCAGGAGAGCATATTTTGCGTATCACGTTCAAAACAAGCTCAGAACATCGAAAAACTGAAAGGTGACCACAACCAAGATTAAGGGCATTCTCAATTCCTAATAATAAAGCTTTGAAATCAGTGACATTATTCGAACAAATAAACTCTAACCTGTAGGAAAGATTATCAATTTTCCCTACAGGAGAAACCAAGGTTATGCCAGCCCCATTTCCTTCACTAGAGCATGAATCATCAAAATACATATGCCATAAATCCTTATCTAAATCAGTTCCTTCCAAAGGAATATTGTCCTCTTCAACAAAGATGGAATATACTCCTAGGTCTTCTTTGACATAGTTTACGTTGGATTGCGAAACATTCTCTATGTAGGGTGAAATCCTTCCCTCTCTAAGAACTATGATATTCTTACTATTTTGAGGAACGGATAAATGTGTCCCGTCAACTGAGAGGTATCCACCCGTTAGGGCTTGCCAATCTCTTCCCAAGATAATTGAATAATTGCTCACAAGCATATCAATCACCTGAATGCTGAGGGTTGTCCTTATCTCAAGATGAGCTCATAAAACCAAGGTTTCATCCTTAATCTTGCATATGGTCGTTTGTTGCAGACTATTATAGGAAAGCATGCTTCTGGCATTTTCTTTTATACAAGATAAGCCTAGCTCTTCCACAATAATCTTCGACGTGACACTTGGGCCTGAACCACCATTAATGAGGCAACAGTGGGTGATTTTATCCATGATCTTTACAGAGATATAAAAGGGGGGATTTTTTAGAGGGTATCTGAAGTTATGTACACCTACTTTATTTACAGAAGAATCCTCTTCGCTTACCTCTTCGTAAATATTGGCTACAACGGAATCTTTTCCTTCCATGAATTGTTTTAGATGCATCTGTTGTTCGGGGATAAAAACCATGTCTAGGAGGGTTGCATCTACCTTGATGTTGGCCAATTGATTCAAGATATTGTATTTGGAAGAGGGGGGAGGAAGAGTGATCCCTTGACTCTTAGGAACTTTGTGAACCTGGGGCATAGCAGCGGTTGAAGATGAAATCGGGTCAGAAGAACTGTGAGGAGGGTCAAATTTGCATTTTGGGGCATAGGCTTTGTTCCTAGTATTGATGACCATGAAATCTTTTGGATTGAGAAAATTATGGACAATGCTAGTAGCTTATGGTCTTTTACAAAATATCTTGTCTCTGAAATTCTTCCTTATCTCACATGTGGTTTCTTCATGGTGTTCCTCGCAAAAGTTACACCAACTCCTAGGCAGGGTAGCTTTGGGTTGAAAATTATTTTCAACCGGACTTCTAAAAGGAGGGGCAGAAGAGGATGAAGCTCCAGGGGTGAGAGGGTTGACAGTACCTGTTGGGCCTGAGATATGATCAATTTTATGATGTTTATTAGATACTTTTCTGAATGTATATATGCGTTTTCATGTTTTGGAGAATTTTTTGAAGGGATTTTGTGCCAAAACGCTATGATCCACACCAAGTATGCATAATTCGTGATTTATGATGATCTGAATGTAATTCAATGTGTTTTTATGCTTCCATCAATCTAATTCACATTTTTTGGTGTCATAGGGCAAAATCACAGCATGCTTTTGCTTCCGGTACTCGGTCTGGCACTCCGTCCTGCACAAAAATGATGAGTGATTTGGCGTTTATGGTATTGGCGGCCAGTGATGGGCGAATCAGGAACATGGGTTTTTCTCGTGCTTCCCCCTCTAGCTATTGAACTCTTGAAAACTTGGTTTGGGTTGTTAAGAAAGGTGATTATTGGCTCGCTCCATTTCGGCAGTTAGGGCACCATTAATGTAATTTACTATTTTTAGAAGAGGTTCGACCCTCCAATGGTCGACCTCTCAGTCTGTAAATCCTATAAATACCATCGTGGTGGCCATACAATATTTAATCAATAGAAGAAGTAGTGTGTTAGAGACAAATACGATTTTCCTCTATTTTTCCATTTTCATTTGCCAGAATGATATAAGACTGTGTTTTTGAGTTTTAATGGTGAAATTGCTTTGCTGAGTTCATAGTGTGCATTTGAGAAGTGACCACAACTTGCTGGGGGGCCTACCAATAGTCTGGTAATTGTTCTATGAGTTTGTTTATAAATTACATAGCATAGATGTCTTTTATTTTATTTCCTATACATGAATTGATATTTTGTTTCTTTGTTATATAATTTATTGTTATAGTTTAACTATTTAGTTCTCTTTTGCAGGTTAGTATGAAGG
>JZKD02S2302500.1:6349-33688 GCA_000966675.3 Picea glauca | reverse complement strand
CTATAAAGGCAGAATTTGAAAAACTTCTTAAATCTGGCTTCATTTATCCCGTCCCTTTAACGGAATGGGTCTCCAACCTCGTTCTAGTTTCCAAGAAACAAGGGACCATTTGTGTTTGCGTAGATTATCGAGATCTCAACAAATCTTGTCCCAAGGACAACTGCCCTACACCTTTTATCGATTAGATCATTGATAATTGCGCAGGAAGCATAATCTTCTCTTTCATGGATGTCTTTTCTGGATACAACCAGATTGAAATCTTACCTACTGATCAACATAAGACAACCTTCATCTTCCCTTGGGGAACTTTCGCTTACCGAAAGCTACCTTTTGGCCTTAAAAATGATGGTGCTACTTTCCAGCGAGCCATGTCGTACGCTTTCCATGACATCAAACATATCACGAAACCTTACCTCGATGATTTACCCGCCCATTCATCCAACCAACTTGACCACATTGGTCACTTGCGGGCAATTTTTCTTCGATGTCGTTTCTATCGTATTCGTCTGAACCCACATAAATGCATTTTCGTTGTCGAATCTGGCCGACTCCTTAGTTTCATCGTCTCCAAATACGGGATCAGGGTGGATCCCTTAAATATCAAGTCCATCCTAGCCTTACCCCCACCTACCAACTTAACCCAAATCCAAAGTTTGCAAGGCAAAGAAAACTTTCTCCGTCGTTTCATCTGCAATTATGCCGAGATCACTAAAGGATTTATGCGGCTACTACAAAAGAACATCCCTTTCATCTAGGATGACACTGCCCAACGGTCATTCGACACTCTCAATCATGATTTGACCCACGCTCCTTTGTTACATCCTCCCGAATATACAAAGGATTATATCCTTTACTTGGTCGCTTCTACTTCTACCATTGCGATGGTGTTAGTTCAAGAGGACTCTAACAGCGAAGAACACGTGATTTATTATCTGAGCAAGAGTTTATCNTGAGAATTCAATGTGTAGTTTGACTTCAAGCATTAAGATAGTTATGAATGATTTTTGAGTTATTTATGCTTTCAGTACTTTGATTTGATTTGATGATAGTTGTTAATGAATGAATTAAAGAAGACAATGAATGCATCTCTTGAATAAGAGTTTTTTTCTTCTAACATTTGATAGGTCTTAGAACTAGTTTGAACATCTCTTGAATGCTTACTGTTTTTACTCTTTAGAAAAACAAGTGTTGATTACTGTTATGAGATCTATGAATATGACTTCTGAATAGAAGCTTAGCATCTCTTTCATATTCAACCTTAGAATAGGTTTTGGTTTATCTCCATTTAAGATAAAAATTATCTCTAAATCCATATACTTTGGACGTCCCTCTAAGTATTACAAACACCATATTGACAATCATTTGCACTCTAATTTACTTGGGTAGATTGGAGCTTAACACACATTCTCCAACCACCATATTTTTTAGGGATTAACATTGTTTGTACAACGCATGGACTCAAACTTTCTCTAACCAACCCCTTCTCCATCAAATACTGGACTTTCTTCTTGACCTCTTCATTCTTCTACAACATCAATCTATATGCTACTTTGTTTGGTAAACTCACTCCAGGTATAAGATCAATATGATGGATTATACTTCTGATAGGTGGCAATGAACAAAGTAATTTGTCCACTACTATATCAACAAAATCCTCCAACAATTCTTGAATTTCCTCAGGTATATCATCTATCTTGGTACTAGTTAAGATGACTCTAGGCTTCCTTACCACAACAAATTGCATGTCTTCTTCTTTCTTGACTTCCTCAAGAAGTTCCTTCCCACTCATGAGAAGTATAGTATTGCTCACCTCTATTTTTACTTCCTTGTCCTTAATTGGTAGCAACATATGTGTCCTACCATTCTTCTCTAAGGTATATGTGTTCTTTCTCCCATCGTGAAAAACCTCCCCAACAAAAGATGACAGACATCCATGGGAATAACATCACATAAAATTCCATCCTTATATCCCCCTATCTAAAATTCAACTAAACATTGTTTAGTGACAGTTACCTGATGTCCCTGTTGTAACCACGAGACTTTGTATGGGCTTGTATGTGCAACTGTCTCCAATTCCAGCTTCTCCACCATCTCTATGGATACTAGGTTATCTATGCTTCCACTGTCCACTATCACCTTGCACACCCTGTCCTTGGTCTTGCAAGCAGTTATGAACAAATTATTTCTTTGGAATGGATTCTCTATCTCCTTCTCTGGCTTCAAGAGAATTTTTCACATCGTTAAATATCTTTCGGCTTCTGCATCTTCTACCTCAACATTTCACCTTTGTGCTTCCGAAATGTCAGCTTCACCTCCTCCATCTATGTTTCTATCAGGACATTCATAAGACTTATGTCCAACCTTTCCACATACAAAACACTTTATCTCACCTCCTCTTCCTCTTCCTCTTCCTCTGTCTCGCGGGAAAGTGTTCCTATCGGGATATTGTCTCCCCTGTGAACTTCATCCTCTCTTTGGGTGAGTATGAGGTTTCTTTTCTTCATCCTTGGGTTTCTGCACTCTGTCTTGGGAAATTTCTTTTCCTCTGCTCTGACTTCTACCTCTACCTCTCTGACCTTTCTTTCGTGCCAATTTGTCTTCAGCCTTCAGGGCCATTTGATAAGAATATTCTATATTCCTTATTGTCATCATGCTCATCTCATATTGAATGTCATATCTCAGACCATTCATGTATCTGGAGACCTTTTCATCATCACTTTCACAATGACCTACTCTAATATTTATCTGGTAGAACTCTTCAGTGTACTCCTTCACTGTCATCCCTTTCTGTCTCAAGTTTTGCATTCTTCGAAATAGGTTAATTTGGTAATCTCTGGGTATAAATAGGGCTTTCATATTTGTGACCATTCTATTCCAGTTTTCTATTCTTTGCTTACCTTTGCAATGCCTATCTTCTTGCACTTCATCCCACCACAGTTTTGCATGCCCTTTAAATCTAGTGGTGGCATGTTTAACTTTCTTATCTTCCTCGAAATCCTCATAGTCGAAGTATTTGTCTAGAGCTCTAAACCAATCTAGAAGCTCCTCAAAGTCTAAGTTGCCCTCATACATTGGAATATCTATTTTTTCCCTGGAACCTATTCTTACAAAAGCTCTAAATAGACGTTCTTCTGCAGCATCTTTAGCTACAACTTTTCCTTTGGCTTCAGCCTCATTTTCTCTTTCGGCTTAAATGACATCTCCAACATCATTTTTTCGTCTCTGTTCTATCTCCATAAAATCTAACCAAGCACGAATTTCTCTCATTTCCCTTTCCACAGTTGGATTGGGTATTGGTCTTTATCTCCTTCTTGGAGGCATTGTTCAAATCTAGTTCATGCAGAATTTGAATCCCTACTTTCCTTCTATCCTATCCTACTTTCAGAACTCAAAGATTGTAAGCTAGGCTCTGATACCACCTAGCACAAAACCCCTACCTCAGCAAGTTCTTCACGACCTCTTGGTCTTAGGATTGTTCTTAATCTTCCCCTTGAGTCTGATTGACTCTTTGATTCCTCCCAGGAATCTTCAACGCACCAGTGTTTATCCACAGGTCCTTAGGAGTTATGCCTATGCAAGCAAGCACTAAGAGACAAATCTTGCCCATGTGACCAGCTCATGTCACCACAATCTTGACCCAAAAGGGTATTTCAGGTTTCATGACTTCACGATCCCTGATTTGAGTCCCTCTGTCTCGTCAATCCCCAAAACTCTAAAATGGTCTAATGGGAAATTGATTCCTCCCTTGAACTCAATTGGCGTGGCCTTCGATGCAATCTATGCCCCAATTGTATCGGCACCTTGGGATTTCATGTATCGACGAAATTCAATACAACAAATCTCTTCTACTCGATAACCGAAATCGCGATGGTTTCTCGCCACAAATCAATGGCTCTACTGTTCCCGCGATATGACGGTCCTGAATAAATTGGGATTTCATGAATTGGGATTTCACAACTCTCGACTTCAAGTCACAACCTTCTTCCACACCTCAAATTCTGAAACAATGAAACTCAAGCACGAGATCAATGACTCTCATTGATCCAGATCCAATAGTGACTATTTCTCCTAAACTTCTAAATGTTGAATGATCCTCAGCCTTAACCCTTCCTTTGATATACGAGATCCAATGGTCTACGACACTTGATACCTCTTCCTCGAAGTGTTTCCACTGTCCTTCTAGACTTCCAATGCTCCTCACCAACACTTTGGCATCAACTCTTCTGAGATTTATCTTTTACAGGTGACCTCAACCTTCATCTCCCTTTGAATCCTTCAGAGGTTCTAAACCTCTTGATATTTTCTCTCTTGCAAACTCAAGGTTTCAAAAGGTTTCCTACATGCACTCCTTGCGACATCCACAAATATGCTCTGGCTATTTAAAATCTCCAACTCTGTGCACTCCCTTGCAACAATAGTTCTCCAACCTTTCCCCTTGGTTGATAGAGTCTAAGGCTTCAACTGGCCTGCACACACCTTTCACAAATCTATGTGATACTTGCACTTTCACTGGTATGAGAACAACGATATTCCTTCTGAGATTTTCTGAGATGAAACTCAAAACCCTGTCAATGCAGTCTATGTAGACCTTTCACTTCACTCCTTACAGGAATTCTCAGGATGCGAAATAATTGAAACTCGTACTTCTCTTCTCACCGGCTTCATACATTCAACATGAAATCAAGATCATACACACATATAGAATTGAAACAAATGCATAATAGAGAATATAAGCAAATCTGTAAACATACCATTCAAACAGATGTAAACAATAACTAAGATAACACCATGAAATGGAATTAAATTATTCTTGTATTAATTTGAGTGCTCCTGTAAATGGGTTCAATAGCAACAACTATCTGCTTATACAATCCTACAATATTTGTTCTTCTGTGCTCTCTTGCTCTACAACTTACAATGAGAACTGTTACAATGATACAAGCGAGGGTGCCTTTTACGCGTTTTCCCTCCTACTGCTCTGAGCTATCTAATCAAATTAAAATCTACAACTACTTTACATTCATTACACTTAAATGCCTCCATATTTGATAGATGATATAAATGCTCAAGATCTTCGTTACAATCTCAAAAAATTTAAAGGAAATTACATCCCCCAACTATTACATTAATGTTTCATCCTTCAAATTCAAAACATTCTCAAAACGTGCACTGGTGCATATCTAGTTGTCCTCCACTTGTGCTTGTTTTGTTGGTTTATTTACAATGCTCCTGCATCATTTTCTCAACTAAATGATGGAAGTCTACTAAAAATCTGGTTTCTTCAAGTTCTTGTAACTCTATAAGTCTCTACGCAACTAATTCTTCCTTCGACATGTGTGTGATTTGTGCAATGTACAAACTTGGAGTAATGAATTATGTAGGAACCACAACTTATTTCCCGTAAAATAGCTGGCATGGAGTGTACTTGTGGAGTTTATTTGTGGTTGTCCTGTAATCCCATAGTACTGTTGAAACTCTATCATCCCAATCTTCCAGGTTTACGAAAAAAACATTTTTTAATCCTCTCTTCAGAATCTTGTTAAATGCTTCTACTGTTCCATTGGCTTGTAGGTGGTAGGGACTTCTCTTATGATGTTGGATCAAGAACTCTGTTGTAAGATTTTCTATGGTAATACTGATAAAATGAGCTCACTGATCACCAGTCAGGCTTCTGGGACATCCAAATAGAGTGATAATATTTTCAAAAATGAACCTAGCAGCAGTATCAATCAAACAATCCTGAACAATTGTTGCCTCAGCCCAATGTGTAAGGTAGTTAGTTGCGGTAATAATATAACTAGCCTTTGAATGCTTAGTTGTGGGGTTGATTGGCCCAATGAAGTCAACTTCTCACTTCTCAAATTCCTGCAAAGATTGAACTGGTTTAAGTGGTAATTAATCTCATTGAGATGACTTACCCACTCTTTGATAGACATCAGATGATCTAGCATATGCCTTTGCATTCTTCAAGATCGTGGCCCACCATAGTCGATCTTGAAGAACTTTCTGTGTAGTGGCCTTTCCTTCCACATGACTCCTACAACTCCACTATGGAACTCCCATAGTATATCATGTCTTTCATGATCCAAGACACATCTTCTGAGGATACTATATAGTCCTAGTTTATACAATTTCCTTGAAATCAACTAGTAGTCCATTGCTCTAACAACCATATGGCGTTTCTGGGTAGGCTCTTATACTTAAGAAGACTTCTGTGTATTTCAGGTACTCTGGCATGGCCTCAACCTAGAACAATTGTGTATTTGGGAGCTAATCGTCAACTTCTTTTCCACTTCTTCTGACTCTAATCTAGACATGTGATCAGGCCCCACGTTGTATCTTTCAGGATTAATGATGAATTCAAAATAAAATTCTAGAAACAACATCAACCATCTACAAATTCTCCCTTCCAATACAAGTTTGTTAACTAGATATTTTAATGTAGAATGATCAATATATAACTTAAAATGAGAACCTAACAAATAATGTATAAATTTATGCAAAGCATAAATCATAGCCAAACCCTTCCTTTTTGTCGTTGTGTAGTTGCACTTAGCTTGCGACAATGTCATGCTCACAAAATAGATTGGATTATCCATGGCTCCATCTCCAGGTTGTGCTAAGATAACTCCTAAAGCAACACTTGAAGCATCTACATGGACATGAAATTTGTTTTCCCAATTTTGAAATATCAGAATAGGTGCCATGTTGAGCTTCTCCTTAAGGGTTTAAAATGCTTTATCACATTCTGGGATCCAGTGGAACACTTTGGCCTTATTGAATAGAGTCTCTTATGGTGCAGTGATATTTTCATATCTTCTAATGAACCTGCGGTAGTACCCTGTGTGTCCCAGCGTGGAGAGAAAATGCTTAGCACTCGTAGGTGGAAACATGTTCACGATGAATACAACTTTGGTTGGTTCTACTAGTACTCCCTCTCAACATACTATATGGCCTAACAAATTTCCATGTGGCACACAAAAGATACACTTTTTGAGATTCAACAATATCTGCAATTCTCCAGATCTATCAAACATCAGACGTAGTAGCACTACATGTTCCTTGAGTAGAATATATATCGTCCAATAATCCATATACTCTTCTATAAAATTGTGAATAAATTCTCAGAAAGATGTTATTACAATACCAGAGAAAACTACAATGGAATTCTTTAATTCGAATGGCATCACATTGTAGGAAAATGATCCCCATTTCATTATGAATGTCGTCTTCTTTTTTTCCTCTTCAACAATCCTTACTTGGTGATACCCCAAAAATCCATCTGTAAATGAGTAAGACTCTTTCCCCACAACCTCTTCTACCACCTCGTTAGTAAAAGGTGTTGGAAAAAGGTCATGCACATAGGAAGAGTTAATACTTATATAGTCTACACAAACCCTAATATCCTCTGTGCCTTTATTGCTCTGGATGACTATTTGGCTAAACCATTCTGCCTCGTCCACTACAAAAATAAGTCCATATTCCATCATCTTTTCTATCTCCTTCTTAACCTTCTCTTTCACTCTGGGTTTAAGGTGGTATGGTCTATGCCTCACTGGCTTTGATCCTGGTTTTAATTCAATTTTCATTTCTCCCATAGCTCCTTTTATCCCTTCTAACTATGAGAATAAATTTGGGAACAAATCCTCATATTCTCGCAACAAACTATGTATTTTTTGACTCGTTTTCTCATACCAGTAATCTACCAACATAGCTATATTGGGTTTCTCTGTGGTCCCTATATTGACTTTGAGCAACTTCATTGGGTGATTATAAGAACCATCAGTCTGACTTGGTATGATGTTCTGAATTTCTCTTTTCCCTTCTGTCTCTTTAATTCTTTGAAGGACTAATTCAAGCTTAGGGTACTTTCTTGTAAAGGAGAATTCCTTGCAAAAGTGATCTGCCAACATTTTCCACTCACTGGTATGTCTTTTGGTTTCTTCATGCATGAACCAGGATTTCGGGATTGGACCTAGCGAGTGGGGAAATACCTGAACCCATAAGCGAGATGGTATTTCGACAAATTTCCACTATGTCACACATTATTGAATATGTTCTTTAGGATAAGACTCTCCATTGAACAGTTGTGCAACTTGAAAATCTATATGCATCTCTGGTTCCAACTAGTCCTTATCCTGAAATCTATATTTGATAGCTTGTCTGTGTTAAATTATGAGATTGATTTCTTATGCAGATTAATTCTTTTATTTTCTTCAATACTTTGATTCCAACTTAATACACTTCAACAATACCAAATCATAACCGAATAGAAATAACTATGTAGATGAGTAATCATGCAGATCAACAACACATATACCCTGTGGAAACAAACGATATTCCTTTATTGAATTAATAATGTAATATCACTTACAAATATCCACCATGAATGTTAGTCTCTTAAAGGTCTTGCCAAGATGAATCTGACCTAACAAATACCTAAGAAACCTTGCTGAAATACACCTTTGATATGTTGCTTCTATTGTTGATATACAACACTGATATGTTGTTGATATACGCCTATGGTATGTAGCCTCTATTGTTGACATACAAAAATGATATGTTGCTTTGGTATGCTGCCTCTTTATCACTGATATGCTCATCTATTGCTTCTCCCTTAACCTACATATCAAAATGTGAAGAGAGGGGTAGAACTCTTCTTATATAGGTTGAAGAGGAGAAGAGGAGAGGCTCGAAATAGTAACTTGTTTGCATGATTTAATCATAACTTAGCTTCATAATTTAGTTTGAAATTAGAACTAGACTTTAGACTTTAGTTAAAACTCAACATTACACTTTAGTTCAAAAATAAAACTAGACTTAAGTGTTTAGTTGCAACTCAACATTACACTTTAGTTCGAAAATAGAACTAGACTTAAGACTTCAATTACAACTCAACATTACACTTTAGTTCTAAAATAGAACTAGACTTGAGACTTCAGTTACAACTCGAATCTTTACAAGGCAATTCAAAATTCTCTTCATGGTGGATAATTTTACACGTGCCAACGCACTAGATCAATAAATTTATATCATTTTAAATATTTGGAATATTGTTTGTTTCTAGCTCATAGAAATTTTATATTCAACCTAACTTTTTTTATATTCGTTGAATTTTTCTCATGGCTCACAAGGCTTGACTAAGCTTATAGAGGTTGTACATTCCCCTTGACTTTTTCACTAGTCTGTCTATGGTCACAGAGGTTATACGTTCCCTTGACTTTTTCACTAGACTATCTATGCTCAAAGAGGTTGTACGTTCCCCCTGATTTTTGCATTAGACTCACATAGAATCTCGTTCATCCTGAATTTTGGTTTGACTCAAAGAGGTTGTATGTCCCCCCTAGATTTTTTCAATACCTCACAAGACTGGTTGATTCTCTGAATCTCCTTGACTAGCCACAAAGTGGCCCATATGGCTTCTCATTGGAGAATGAATTTCAATGCTTCCAAATTTAACACTCCCTCTCAGTGAGGGAGTCATTCTCAGCCACACCAATATTTCCTCTTAGCTACACAAACTGTCTCAAGGTAAGAGGCTTGGTCAGGATATAAACTACCATCTCACTGTAAATTTACAGCTTTTGTCTAGACCAATTCTTAGATGTAGTGGTACCTCATGTCAATATATTTTGACCTATTGTGAAATATCAGGTTCTCTATCAATTTTATGAAACTTTGATTATCACAATGAACCACCGCCATCTCAAGCTTGTCACCAAACAACCCTGAAACCAATTTTCTGAGCCATACTGCTTCCTTGATAGCATCACTTGTTGCAATGTACTAAACCTATGTTGTAGTTTGTGCAATGGATATCTACTTATATATTGACCAGAAGATCATAGAAGATCCTAAACTGAAGCAGTATCTGGAAGTACTCTTCTGATCCACTAGGCTTCTTGCCCAGTCTGCATATTCATACCCATGCATAAATAAACCATCACTGGATGTATATCTCAGACCATAAGTAATGGTCCCTCTAATATATTTCAAGATGTTCTTTGTTTCCACCTAGTGTCTCTGTCTCAGTTCAATCATGAATTGACTCATTGCAATCACTTCATAGCATATACCTGGACTAGTGTGGATCATGTACATCAATGATCCAATCAACTTCCTATAAATGGTGGGATCCACCAAATCTGAACTTGTATCAGAATCATGCAGCTTCCTCAGGTTGGTAATCATTAGAGTATCCATCACACCAAACCTCTTTAGTACATCCACTGTCTATTTTCCTTGTGCCATAAATATATCACACTCTCTTTGCCATACTTCCAATCCTAGGAAGTAATGCATCAAGCCTAAGTCTTTCATCTCAAATTCTGAGGTTAAATCCCTCTTACACTAGGCTATTATCCCTTCATATCCCGTTAGAAAAATATCATCAACATACATGATTAGTATAACAGGTTGGTTACCTCATACCTTGAAGTACAGATCTACATCAGCATCACTTTTCTAAAATCCCAGGGTTTTAAGAAATCCATCAATCCTGTCATATCAAACTCTAGGAGCCTGCCTAAGACCATACAAGGAATTCCTTATCTTGCATACATGAGTGCCTTTGGTATGTAGTACAAAACCATCTGGTTGTTCCACAAAGACCTCCTGTTCAATCTTTCCATTCAGGAATGTTGTTTTTACACCCATCTGATGTAGCTTCCAACCAAGAACTAGAGATAAAGAAATAATAGTTCAAATGGAGGTATACTTGGCTACAAGGGAAGAATTCTCTTCGTAGTCGATTCCTTCTTTATGAGTGAAGCCTCTAGCTACAAATATTGCTTTTAACTTTTCCACACTTCCATCAGCTGCATGTTCGATCTTATAGATCCATTTTGAAGAAACCATTGATTTGTCTTTTGGCCTCGACACAATGTCCCAAACATTTTTCTTTATAATAGACATGTAGTCATCAAGCATATAATCCTTCCATAATTGTAATTTATATTCTTCTTAAAATGAATAAGATTCAACATCACTAATGCTGCTCATCAGTGCAACATATCCTCCAAACCTATGAGTCCTCTCCCTTTCCTTGAAAGTTCCTTTGGGAGAAGTTATCATTTATGCTTCCTGCACTATTTCTTTAAGCCACCCTGGCTTCCTTTTGGCTGGAGTTTCTTCAAGAGTTATTTCTAACACTTCAATAGGTTATAGGGGCTCATTACTTGGCCCTTCATGAGGTTCCTCCCTCTGATCATCCAACTCTTAATTTTCAAAAGAGGGTGAACTTGGTTGAACTTCTTTTGATTCCTACTGAAGATCTGTGGAATTCTTAAATGTGGCTTACTCATGGAAAGTCACATCTCTTCTTACCTATATTTTCCTTTGACCTTGTACATAAATCCTATAAGCCTTGGAGTTCTCACTGTACCCCACAAAAACCTCTTTCTTTCCTGAGGGTTCCATCTTTGTCCTCTTTTCCTTAGGGAGATGAATATACACAGGACACCCAAATATCCTTAGATTCCCTAATTATGGTTTGATCCTTGAGGAGACCTCTTCAAGAGTTTTTTCCTTGAATATAGCATGTGGACACTTGTTCTGAATATACACAGCAGTGGAGGTAGCTTATGCCCATAAAGAATTTGGCAGATCCTGGTCAAATATCATTGCTTTCATTGCCTCACAAGTAGTCCTGTTTTTCCTCTCATCAACACCATTTTGGTGAGGGTTATATGGAACAATCAACTGTCTCTTTATTCTTGTTGACTTGTAGAAATCCTCAAACTGAAGAGATTCAAACTCTCCTCCATTGTATGTTCTAATTATTTTGATGTGTTTCGTCATCTTCTTTTCAATAAAGTCTTTACACTCTTTGAATTTATCAAATGTGTCACTTTTAGCTTTAAGAAAATATATCCAACATTTTGTTGAGTAATCATCAATAAAAATGACATAATACAAACAACCATTGAGTGAGGTAGATGACATGGGACCACATACATCAGAATGAACCAGATCTAAGATGATCTGAGCTCTGTTGTCACTACTAGGAAATGATTTCTTTATATTTTTACCTAACATGCATCCCTTAAAAATTTCATTTTTACTAAGAGAAATAGAGGGCATGAAACATACCATGTTCTGTAGATCTAGAAGAGATTTATAATGAATATGTCCAAGTCTTATGTTCCATGACTCCCTGGATCTAGTCACATTATGAGCCAATGCCTGAATTGACTATCCTGACCCGACGTACAGTCCTCCATTTCGAGTTCCAATGGGTTCTTTTGTACTTAAGTGGCTAACTTTAGCCCATAGTAGTTCCTTCCTGTCCTTGAAGATCACCCAATATCCCTTGTCCTCAAGGGTTGCAACTGATAGTAGATTCTTCTTGAGCCTTTGAACAAATAATACTCCATCAACATGAAGTCTAGCCCAAGATTCCAATCTAAAGGAGATAAATCCTACTCCCTCTATTTTGTAACATTTTTCATCCCCAAGCTTAGCATGCTCTCCAAAACATTTTTTCTTGAAATCTGAGACGATCTCCTTGTACCATGTCATGTGCTTTGATGCACCACTGTCTACTAACCAAGTTTTAGGCCTCGTGAAAAACTGGATAAGGTTGAAACCAAGTAGTATTATTTTCTATTTTCTTTCTGATTAGAAGGACTTTTCTCATTTCTTTTGGATTCATCATCCTCAGCAGTTGAGGCATGATACTTCCCTTTCCTTGGATATTTCTTTCTAAATCAACAATCTTCAGCAAAATGACCCAACTTATTACAACTAAATTATTTAATCTTATATGTATCAATATTTTTTCCTTTGAATGTACCTTTGGTGATTGGCTTCCTCTGAGATCCTTTCTAGAAAGTTCCTTTCTTCTTTCCCTTGAATCTTGATGCTAAATCTGAGGGATCTTCTTTCATTTCCTTGCTCCTGGTAGCTATGTGACTCTCCTCCTGGAGGAAATCATGCCATAACCTCTCAAATGTGGGCTGAATCTCTCTCCCACTTACAATGGATAAGAAAGTCTCCCATGAAGAAGGAGGACTGTAAAAAATGGCCTGCACTAAATCATCATTGTCCACTATCACCCCTGTGACCAAAAGATGATCTTTGATCTGGGATATCCTGGAACAGAAATATGCCACTAATTCACCTTTCTCCATCTTCAAATACTTAATCTTGTGCTTAAGTGTCCTCTTCTAAATTGGAAACTGTTTCTCATACAGATTCACCAAGGTATCCATACAGTCCTTGGTTGTCATTAACAAAGTTATTACATGAATTATACTTTCTTTAACTGAGTCAAAGATGATTCACTTGGACTTTTCTTGAATATTCCTAAATGCCTCTCTTATTGCATTATTCGTGGGTTCCTCCACCACTGTGGTCACATACTTCTCAAGATCATGGTCATGCAAGGTATTTGTTATTCATAGTTTCCACACATTGAAGTTAGTAGCTCCTTCGAGCATATCCTTGACCTTGAGTGAAATGGACGATGCCATGGACTTCACATTGGAAACTTAATCAAGCTAGCTTGGATCTGTGTGTACCTTTTGTTGCACTTCAACACATTTACCACACCCTAATCTATGATACCATGTTAAATTATGATCTTGATTTCTTATGCAGATTGATTCTTTTATTTTCTTCAATACTTTGATTCCAGCTTAATACACTTAAACAATACCAAATCATAACCTGATAGAAATAACTATGTACATGAGTAAGCATGCACATCAACAACACACATACCTTGGAGAAACCATGTACAGAGAGAAAACCACCAACAAGCA
Organism: Picea glauca; assembly: GCA_000966675.3. NCBI lineage: Eukaryota > Viridiplantae > Streptophyta > Pinopsida > Pinales > Pinaceae > Picea > Picea glauca. The sequence continues at coordinate 19,925 of JZKD02S2302500.1, read as the reverse complement.
ATATTCCTTTATTGCATTAATAATGTAAGATCACTTACAAGTATCCACCATGAATGTTCTTCTCTTAAATAACTTTCCAAGATGACTCCGACCTAACAAAGACCGAAGAGACCTTTCTGAAATAGACCTTTGATATGTTGTTTCTATTGTTGATATACAACACTGATATGCAACCTCTATTGTTGATATACAACACTGATATGCTGCTTTGGTATGCTGCCTCTTTATCTCTGATATGATCCTTTGTTGCTTCTCCCTTAACCTACATATCAAACTGTGTTGAAGAGAGGGGTCAAACTCTTCTTATATAGGCTAAAGAGGAGAAGAGGAGAGGCTCGAAATGGTAACTTGTTTGCATGCTTTAATCATAACTCAACTTCATACTTTAGTTCTAACTTAGAACTAGACTTGAGACTAGTATACTCTAGTTCGAAAATAGAACTAGACTTGAGACTTCAGTTACAACTCAACATTACACTTTAGTTCGAAAATAGAACTAGACTTGAGACTGGTATACTTTATTTTGAAAATAGAACTAGACTTGAGACTTCAGTTACAACTCAACATTACACTTTAGTTCAAAAATAGAACTAGACTTAAGATTTCAGTTGCAACTTAGCATTACACTTTAGTTCGAAAATAGAACTAGACTTAAGACTTCAATTACAACTCAACATTATACTTTAGTTCTAAAATAGAACTAGACTTGAGACTTCAGTTACAACTTGACTCTTTACAAGGCAATTCAAAATTCTCTTCATGGTGGATAATGTTACACGTGCCAACACACTAGATCAATACATTTANTGGATTCTCTATCTCCTTCTCTGGCTTCAAGAGAATTTTTCACATCGTTAAATATCTTTCGGCTTCTGCATCTTCTACCTCAACATTTCACCTTTGTGCTTCCGAAATGTCAGCTTCACCTCCTCCATCTATGTTTCTATCAGGACATTCATAAGACTTATGTCCAACCTTTCCACATACAAAACACTTTATCTCACCTCCTCTTCCTCTTCCTCTTCCTCTGTCTCGCGGGAAAGTGTTCCTATCGGGATATTGTCTCCCCTGTGAACTTCATCCTCTCTTTGGGTGAGTATGAGGTTTCTTTTCTTCATCCTTGGGTTTCTGCACTCTGTCTTGGGAAATTTCTTTTCCTCTGCTCTGACTTCTACCTCTACCTCTCTGACCTTTCTTTCGTGCCAATTTGTCTTCAGCCTTCAGGGCCATTTGATAAGAATATTCTATATTCCTTATTGTCATCATGCTCATCTCATATTGAATGTCATATCTCAGACCATTCATGTATCTGGAGACCTTTTCATCATCACTTTCACAATGACCTACTCTAATATTTATCTGGTAGAACTCTTCAGTGTACTCCTTCACTGTCATCCCTTTCTGTCTCAAGTTTTGCATTCTTCGAAATAGGTTAATTTGGTAATCTCTGGGTATAAATAGGGCTTTCATATTTGTGACCATTCTATTCCAGTTTTCTATTCTTTGCTTACCTTTGCAATGCCTATCTTCTTGCACTTCATCCCACCACAGTTTTGCATGCCCTTTAAATCTAGTGGTGGCATGTTTAACTTTCTTATCTTCCTCGAAATCCTCATAGTCGAAGTATTTGTCTAGAGCTCTAAACCAATCTAGAAGCTCCTCAAAGTCTAAGTTGCCCTCATACATTGGAATATCTATTTTTTCCCTGGAACCTATTCTTACAAAAGCTCTAAATAGACGTTCTTCTGCAGCATCTTTAGCTACAACTTTTCCTTTGGCTTCAGCCTCATTTTCTCTTTCGGCTTAAATGACATCTCCAACATCATTTTTTCGTCTCTGTTCTATCTCCATAAAATCTAACCAAGCACGAATTTCTCTCATTTCCCTTTCCACAGTTGGATTGGGTATTGGTCTTTATCTCCTTCTTGGAGGCATTGTTCAAATCTAGTTCATGCAGAATTTGAATCCCTACTTTCCTTCTATCCTATCCTACTTTCAGAACTCAAAGATTGTAAGCTAGGCTCTGATACCACCTAGCACAAAACCCCTACCTCAGCAAGTTCTTCACGACCTCTTGGTCTTAGGATTGTTCTTAATCTTCCCCTTGAGTCTGATTGACTCTTTGATTCCTCCCAGGAATCTTCAACGCACCAGTGTTTATCCACAGGTCCTTAGGAGTTATGCCTATGCAAGCAAGCACTAAGAGACAAATCTTGCCCATGTGACCAGCTCATGTCACCACAATCTTGACCCAAAAGGGTATTTCAGGTTTCATGACTTCACGATCCCTGATTTGAGTCCCTCTGTCTCGTCAATCCCCAAAACTCTAAAATGGTCTAATGGGAAATTGATTCCTCCCTTGAACTCAATTGGCGTGGCCTTCGATGCAATCTATGCCCCAATTGTATCGGCACCTTGGGATTTCATGTATCGACGAAATTCAATACAACAAATCTCTTCTACTCGATAACCGAAATCGCGATGGTTTCTCGCCACAAATCAATGGCTCTACTGTTCCCGCGATATGACGGTCCTGAATAAATTGGGATTTCATGAATTGGGATTTCACAACTCTCGACTTCAAGTCACAACCTTCTTCCACACCTCAAATTCTGAAACAATGAAACTCAAGCACGAGATCAATGACTCTCATTGATCCAGATCCAATAGTGACTATTTCTCCTAAACTTCTAAATGTTGAATGATCCTCAGCCTTAACCCTTCCTTTGATATACGAGATCCAATGGTCTACGACACTTGATACCTCTTCCTCGAAGTGTTTCCACTGTCCTTCTAGACTTCCAATGCTCCTCACCAACACTTTGGCATCAACTCTTCTGAGATTTATCTTTTACAGGTGACCTCAACCTTCATCTCCCTTTGAATCCTTCAGAGGTTCTAAACCTCTTGATATTTTCTCTCTTGCAAACTCAAGGTTTCAAAAGGTTTCCTACATGCACTCCTTGCGACATCCACAAATATGCTCTGGCTATTTAAAATCTCCAACTCTGTGCACTCCCTTGCAACAATAGTTCTCCAACCTTTCCCCTTGGTTGATAGAGTCTAAGGCTTCAACTGGCCTGCACACACCTTTCACAAATCTATGTGATACTTGCACTTTCACTGGTATGAGAACAACGATATTCCTTCTGAGATTTTCTGAGATGAAACTCAAAACCCTGTCAATGCAGTCTATGTAGACCTTTCACTTCACTCCTTACAGGAATTCTCAGGATGCGAAATAATTGAAACTCGTACTTCTCTTCTCACCGGCTTCATACATTCAACATGAAATCAAGATCATACACACATATAGAATTGAAACAAATGCATAATAGAGAATATAAGCAAATCTGTAAACATACCATTCAAACAGATGTAAACAATAACTAAGATAACACCATGAAATGGAATTAAATTATTCTTGTATTAATTTGAGTGCTCCTGTAAATGGGTTCAATAGCAACAACTATCTGCTTATACAATCCTACAATATTTGTTCTTCTGTGCTCTCTTGCTCTACAACTTACAATGAGAACTGTTACAATGATACAAGCGAGGGTGCCTTTTACGCGTTTTCCCTCCTACTGCTCTGAGCTATCTAATCAAATTAAAATCTACAACTACTTTACATTCATTACACTTAAATGCCTCCATATTTGATAGATGATATAAATGCTCAAGATCTTCGTTACAATCTCAAAAAATTTAAAGGAAATTACATCCCCCAACTATTACATTAATGTTTCATCCTTCAAATTCAAAACATTCTCAAAACGTGCACTGGTGCATATCTAGTTGTCCTCCACTTGTGCTTGTTTTGTTGGTTTATTTACAATGCTCCTGCATCATTTTCTCAACTAAATGATGGAAGTCTACTAAAAATCTGGTTTCTTCAAGTTCTTGTAACTCTATAAGTCTCTACGCAACTAATTCTTCCTTCGACATGTGTGTGATTTGTGCAATGTACAAACTTGGAGTAATGAATTATGTAGGAACCACAACTTATTTCCCGTAAAATAGCTGGCATGGAGTGTACTTGTGGAGTTTATTTGTGGTTGTCCTGTAATCCCATAGTACTGTTGAAACTCTATCATCCCAATCTTCCAGGTTTACGAAAAAAACATTTTTTAATCCTCTCTTCAGAATCTTGTTAAATGCTTCTACTGTTCCATTGGCTTGTAGGTGGTAGGGACTTCTCTTATGATGTTGGATCAAGAACTCTGTTGTAAGATTTTCTATGGTAATACTGATAAAATGAGCTCACTGATCACCAGTCAGGCTTCTGGGACATCCAAATAGAGTGATAATATTTTCAAAAATGAACCTAGCAGCAGTATCAATCAAACAATCCTGAACAATTGTTGCCTCAGCCCAATGTGTAAGGTAGTTAGTTGCGGTAATAATATAACTAGCCTTTGAATGCTTAGTTGTGGGGTTGATTGGCCCAATGAAGTCAACTTCTCACTTCTCAAATTCCTGCAAAGATTGAACTGGTTTAAGTGGTAATTAATCTCATTGAGATGACTTACCCACTCTTTGATAGACATCAGATGATCTAGCATATGCCTTTGCATTCTTCAAGATCGTGGCCCACCATAGTCGATCTTGAAGAACTTTCTGTGTAGTGGCCTTTCCTTCCACATGACTCCTACAACTCCACTATGGAACTCCCATAGTATATCATGTCTTTCATGATCCAAGACACATCTTCTGAGGATACTATATAGTCCTAGTTTATACAATTTCCTTGAAATCAACTAGTAGTCCATTGCTCTAACAACCATATGGCGTTTCTGGGTAGGCTCTTATACTTAAGAAGACTTCTGTGTATTTCAGGTACTCTGGCATGGCCTCAACCTAGAACAATTGTGTATTTGGGAGCTAATCGTCAACTTCTTTTCCACTTCTTCTGACTCTAATCTAGACATGTGATCAGGCCCCACGTTGTATCTTTCAGGATTAATGATGAATTCAAAATAAAATTCTAGAAACAACATCAACCATCTACAAATTCTCCCTTCCAATACAAGTTTGTTAACTAGATATTTTAATGTAGAATGATCAATATATAACTTAAAATGAGAACCTAACAAATAATGTATAAATTTATGCAAAGCATAAATCATAGCCAAACCCTTCCTTTTTGTCGTTGTGTAGTTGCACTTAGCTTGCGACAATGTCATGCTCACAAAATAGATTGGATTATCCATGGCTCCATCTCCAGGTTGTGCTAAGATAACTCCTAAAGCAACACTTGAAGCATCTACATGGACATGAAATTTGTTTTCCCAATTTTGAAATATCAGAATAGGTGCCATGTTGAGCTTCTCCTTAAGGGTTTAAAATGCTTTATCACATTCTGGGATCCAGTGGAACACTTTGGCCTTATTGAATAGAGTCTCTTATGGTGCAGTGATATTTTCATATCTTCTAATGAACCTGCGGTAGTACCCTGTGTGTCCCAGCGTGGAGAGAAAATGCTTAGCACTCGTAGGTGGAAACATGTTCACGATGAATACAACTTTGGTTGGTTCTACTAGTACTCCCTCTCAACATACTATATGGCCTAACAAATTTCCATGTGGCACACAAAAGATACACTTTTTGAGATTCAACAATATCTGCAATTCTCCAGATCTATCAAACATCAGACGTAGTAGCACTACATGTTCCTTGAGTAGAATATATATCGTCCAATAATCCATATACTCTTCTATAAAATTGTGAATAAATTCTCAGAAAGATGTTATTACAATACCAGAGAAAACTACAATGGAATTCTTTAATTCGAATGGCATCACATTGTAGGAAAATGATCCCCATTTCATTATGAATGTCGTCTTCTTTTTTTCCTCTTCAACAATCCTTACTTGGTGATACCCCAAAAATCCATCTGTAAATGAGTAAGACTCTTTCCCCACAACCTCTTCTACCACCTCGTTAGTAAAAGGTGTTGGAAAAAGGTCATGCACATAGGAAGAGTTAATACTTATATAGTCTACACAAACCCTAATATCCTCTGTGCCTTTATTGCTCTGGATGACTATTTGGCTAAACCATTCTGCCTCGTCCACTACAAAAATAAGTCCATATTCCATCATCTTTTCTATCTCCTTCTTAACCTTCTCTTTCACTCTGGGTTTAAGGTGGTATGGTCTATGCCTCACTGGCTTTGATCCTGGTTTTAATTCAATTTTCATTTCTCCCATAGCTCCTTTTATCCCTTCTAACTATGAGAATAAATTTGGGAACAAATCCTCATATTCTCGCAACAAACTATGTATTTTTTGACTCGTTTTCTCATACCAGTAATCTACCAACATAGCTATATTGGGTTTCTCTGTGGTCCCTATATTGACTTTGAGCAACTTCATTGGGTGATTATAAGAACCATCAGTCTGACTTGGTATGATGTTCTGAATTTCTCTTTTCCCTTCTGTCTCTTTAATTCTTTGAAGGACTAATTCAAGCTTAGGGTACTTTCTTGTAAAGGAGAATTCCTTGCAAAAGTGATCTGCCAACATTTTCCACTCACTGGTATGTCTTTTGGTTTCTTCATGCATGAACCAGGATTTCGGGATTGGACCTAGCGAGTGGGGAAATACCTGAACCCATAAGCGAGATGGTATTTCGACAAATTTCCACTATGTCACACATTATTGAATATGTTCTTTAGGATAAGACTCTCCATTGAACAGTTGTGCAACTTGAAAATCTATATGCATCTCTGGTTCCAACTAGTCCTTATCCTGAAATCTATATTTGATAGCTTGTCTGTGTTAAATTATGAGATTGATTTCTTATGCAGATTAATTCTTTTATTTTCTTCAATACTTTGATTCCAACTTAATACACTTCAACAATACCAAATCATAACCGAATAGAAATAACTATGTAGATGAGTAATCATGCAGATCAACAACACATATACCCTGTGGAAACAAACGATATTCCTTTATTGAATTAATAATGTAATATCACTTACAAATATCCACCATGAATGTTAGTCTCTTAAAGGTCTTGCCAAGATGAATCTGACCTAACAAATACCTAAGAAACCTTGCTGAAATACACCTTTGATATGTTGCTTCTATTGTTGATATACAACACTGATATGTTGTTGATATACGCCTATGGTATGTAGCCTCTATTGTTGACATACAAAAATGATATGTTGCTTTGGTATGCTGCCTCTTTATCACTGATATGCTCATCTATTGCTTCTCCCTTAACCTACATATCAAAATGTGAAGAGAGGGGTAGAACTCTTCTTATATAGGTTGAAGAGGAGAAGAGGAGAGGCTCGAAATAGTAACTTGTTTGCATGATTTAATCATAACTTAGCTTCATAATTTAGTTTGAAATTAGAACTAGACTTTAGACTTTAGTTAAAACTCAACATTACACTTTAGTTCAAAAATAAAACTAGACTTAAGTGTTTAGTTGCAACTCAACATTACACTTTAGTTCGAAAATAGAACTAGACTTAAGACTTCAATTACAACTCAACATTACACTTTAGTTCTAAAATAGAACTAGACTTGAGACTTCAGTTACAACTCGAATCTTTACAAGGCAATTCAAAATTCTCTTCATGGTGGATAATTTTACACGTGCCAACGCACTAGATCAATAAATTTATATCATTTTAAATATTTGGAATATTGTTTGTTTCTAGCTCATAGAAATTTTATATTCAACCTAACTTTTTTTATATTCGTTGAATTTTTCTCATGGCTCACAAGGCTTGACTAAGCTTATAGAGGTTGTACATTCCCCTTGACTTTTTCACTAGTCTGTCTATGGTCACAGAGGTTATACGTTCCCTTGACTTTTTCACTAGACTATCTATGCTCAAAGAGGTTGTACGTTCCCCCTGATTTTTGCATTAGACTCACATAGAATCTCGTTCATCCTGAATTTTGGTTTGACTCAAAGAGGTTGTATGTCCCCCCTAGATTTTTTCAATACCTCACAAGACTGGTTGATTCTCTGAATCTCCTTGACTAGCCACAAAGTGGCCCATATGGCTTCTCATTGGAGAATGAATTTCAATGCTTCCAAATTTAACACTCCCTCTCAGTGAGGGAGTCATTCTCAGCCACACCAATATTTCCTCTTAGCTACACAAACTGTCTCAAGGTAAGAGGCTTGGTCAGGATATAAACTACCATCTCACTGTAAATTTACAGCTTTTGTCTAGACCAATTCTTAGATGTAGTGGTACCTCATGTCAATATATTTTGACCTATTGTGAAATATCAGGTTCTCTATCAATTTTATGAAACTTTGATTATCACAATGAACCACCGCCATCTCAAGCTTGTCACCAAACAACCCTGAAACCAATTTTCTGAGCCATACTGCTTCCTTGATAGCATCACTTGTTGCAATGTACTAAACCTATGTTGTAGTTTGTGCAATGGATATCTACTTATATATTGACCAGAAGATCATAGAAGATCCTAAACTGAAGCAGTATCTGGAAGTACTCTTCTGATCCACTAGGCTTCTTGCCCAGTCTGCATATTCATACCCATGCATAAATAAACCATCACTGGATGTATATCTCAGACCATAAGTAATGGTCCCTCTAATATATTTCAAGATGTTCTTTGTTTCCACCTAGTGTCTCTGTCTCAGTTCAATCATGAATTGACTCATTGCAATCACTTCATAGCATATACCTGGACTAGTGTGGATCATGTACATCAATGATCCAATCAACTTCCTATAAATGGTGGGATCCACCAAATCTGAACTTGTATCAGAATCATGCAGCTTCCTCAGGTTGGTAATCATTAGAGTATCCATCACACCAAACCTCTTTAGTACATCCACTGTCTATTTTCCTTGTGCCATAAATATATCACACTCTCTTTGCCATACTTCCAATCCTAGGAAGTAATGCATCAAGCCTAAGTCTTTCATCTCAAATTCTGAGGTTAAATCCCTCTTACACTAGGCTATTATCCCTTCATATCCCGTTAGAAAAATATCATCAACATACATGATTAGTATAACAGGTTGGTTACCTCATACCTTGAAGTACAGATCTACATCAGCATCACTTTTCTAAAATCCCAGGGTTTTAAGAAATCCATCAATCCTGTCATATCAAACTCTAGGAGCCTGCCTAAGACCATACAAGGAATTCCTTATCTTGCATACATGAGTGCCTTTGGTATGTAGTACAAAACCATCTGGTTGTTCCACAAAGACCTCCTGTTCAATCTTTCCATTCAGGAATGTTGTTTTTACACCCATCTGATGTAGCTTCCAACCAAGAACTAGAGATAAAGAAATAATAGTTCAAATGGAGGTATACTTGGCTACAAGGGAAGAATTCTCTTCGTAGTCGATTCCTTCTTTATGAGTGAAGCCTCTAGCTACAAATATTGCTTTTAACTTTTCCACACTTCCATCAGCTGCATGTTCGATCTTATAGATCCATTTTGAAGAAACCATTGATTTGTCTTTTGGCCTCGACACAATGTCCCAAACATTTTTCTTTATAATAGACATGTAGTCATCAAGCATATAATCCTTCCATAATTGTAATTTATATTCTTCTTAAAATGAATAAGATTCAACATCACTAATGCTGCTCATCAGTGCAACATATCCTCCAAACCTATGAGTCCTCTCCCTTTCCTTGAAAGTTCCTTTGGGAGAAGTTATCATTTATGCTTCCTGCACTATTTCTTTAAGCCACCCTGGCTTCCTTTTGGCTGGAGTTTCTTCAAGAGTTATTTCTAACACTTCAATAGGTTATAGGGGCTCATTACTTGGCCCTTCATGAGGTTCCTCCCTCTGATCATCCAACTCTTAATTTTCAAAAGAGGGTGAACTTGGTTGAACTTCTTTTGATTCCTACTGAAGATCTGTGGAATTCTTAAATGTGGCTTACTCATGGAAAGTCACATCTCTTCTTACCTATATTTTCCTTTGACCTTGTACATAAATCCTATAAGCCTTGGAGTTCTCACTGTACCCCACAAAAACCTCTTTCTTTCCTGAGGGTTCCATCTTTGTCCTCTTTTCCTTAGGGAGATGAATATACACAGGACACCCAAATATCCTTAGATTCCCTAATTATGGTTTGATCCTTGAGGAGACCTCTTCAAGAGTTTTTTCCTTGAATATAGCATGTGGACACTTGTTCTGAATATACACAGCAGTGGAGGTAGCTTATGCCCATAAAGAATTTGGCAGATCCTGGTCAAATATCATTGCTTTCATTGCCTCACAAGTAGTCCTGTTTTTCCTCTCATCAACACCATTTTGGTGAGGGTTATATGGAACAATCAACTGTCTCTTTATTCTTGTTGACTTGTAGAAATCCTCAAACTGAAGAGATTCAAACTCTCCTCCATTGTATGTTCTAATTATTTTGATGTGTTTCGTCATCTTCTTTTCAATAAAGTCTTTACACTCTTTGAATTTATCAAATGTGTCACTTTTAGCTTTAAGAAAATATATCCAACATTTTGTTGAGTAATCATCAATAAAAATGACATAATACAAACAACCATTGAGTGAGGTAGATGACATGGGACCACATACATCAGAATGAACCAGATCTAAGATGATCTGAGCTCTGTTGTCACTACTAGGAAATGATTTCTTTATATTTTTACCTAACATGCATCCCTTAAAAATTTCATTTTTACTAAGAGAAATAGAGGGCATGAAACATACCATGTTCTGTAGATCTAGAAGAGATTTATAATGAATATGTCCAAGTCTTATGTTCCATGACTCCCTGGATCTAGTCACATTATGAGCCAATGCCTGAATTGACTATCCTGACCCGACGTACAGTCCTCCATTTCGAGTTCCAATGGGTTCTTTTGTACTTAAGTGGCTAACTTTAGCCCATAGTAGTTCCTTCCTGTCCTTGAAGATCACCCAATATCCCTTGTCCTCAAGGGTTGCAACTGATAGTAGATTCTTCTTGAGCCTTTGAACAAATAATACTCCATCAACATGAAGTCTAGCCCAAGATTCCAATCTAAAGGAGATAAATCCTACTCCCTCTATTTTGTAACATTTTTCATCCCCAAGCTTAGCATGCTCTCCAAAACATTTTTTCTTGAAATCTGAGACGATCTCCTTGTACCATGTCATGTGCTTTGATGCACCACTGTCTACTAACCAAGTTTTAGGCCTCGTGAAAAACTGGATAAGGTTGAAACCAAGTAGTATTATTTTCTATTTTCTTTCTGATTAGAAGGACTTTTCTCATTTCTTTTGGATTCATCATCCTCAGCAGTTGAGGCATGATACTTCCCTTTCCTTGGATATTTCTTTCTAAATCAACAATCTTCAGCAAAATGACCCAACTTATTACAACTAAATTATTTAATCTTATATGTATCAATATTTTTTCCTTTGAATGTACCTTTGGTGATTGGCTTCCTCTGAGATCCTTTCTAGAAAGTTCCTTTCTTCTTTCCCTTGAATCTTGATGCTAAATCTGAGGGATCTTCTTTCATTTCCTTGCTCCTGGTAGCTATGTGACTCTCCTCCTGGAGGAAATCATGCCATAACCTCTCAAATGTGGGCTGAATCTCTCTCCCACTTACAATGGATAAGAAAGTCTCCCATGAAGAAGGAGGACTGTAAAAAATGGCCTGCACTAAATCATCATTGTCCACTATCACCCCTGTGACCAAAAGATGATCTTTGATCTGGGATATCCTGGAACAGAAATATGCCACTAATTCACCTTTCTCCATCTTCAAATACTTAATCTTGTGCTTAAGTGTCCTCTTCTAAATTGGAAACTGTTTCTCATACAGATTCACCAAGGTATCCATACAGTCCTTGGTTGTCATTAACAAAGTTATTACATGAATTATACTTTCTTTAACTGAGTCAAAGATGATTCACTTGGACTTTTCTTGAATATTCCTAAATGCCTCTCTTATTGCATTATTCGTGGGTTCCTCCACCACTGTGGTCACATACTTCTCAAGATCATGGTCATGCAAGGTATTTGTTATTCATAGTTTCCACACATTGAAGTTAGTAGCTCCTTCGAGCATATCCTTGACCTTGAGTGAAATGGACGATGCCATGGACTTCACATTGGAAACTTAATCAAGCTAGCTTGGATCTGTGTGTACCTTTTGTTGCACTTCAACACATTTACCACACCCTAATCTATGATACCATGTTAAATTATGATCTTGATTTCTTATGCAGATTGATTCTTTTATTTTCTTCAATACTTTGATTCCAGCTTAATACACTTAAACAATACCAAATCATAACCTGATAGAAATAACTATGTACATGAGTAAGCATGCACATCAACAACACACATACCTTGGAGAAACCATGTACAGAGAGAAAACCACCAACAAGCAATATTCCTTTATTGCATTAATAATGTAAGATCACTTACAAGTATCCACCATGAATGTTCTTCTCTTAAATAACTTTCCAAGATGACTCTGACCTAACAAAGACCGAAGAGACCTTTCTGAAATAGACCTTTGATATGTTGTTTCTATTGTTGATATACAACACTGATATGCAACCTCTATTGTTGATATACAACACTGATATGGTGCTTTGGTATGCTTCCTCTTTATCTCTGATATGATCCTCTGTTGCTTCTCCCTTAACCCACATATCAAACTGTGTTGAAGAGAGGGGTCAAACTCTTCTTATATAGGCTAAAAAGGAGAAGAGGGGAGGCTCAAAATGGTAACTTGTTTTCATGCTTTAATCATAACTCAACTTCATACTTTAGTTCTAACTTAGAACTAGACTTGAGACTAGTATAATCTAGTTCGAAAAATAGAACTAGACTTGAGACTTCAGTTACAACTCAACATTACACTTTAGTTCGAAAATAGAACTAGACTTGAGACTGGTATACTTTATTTCGAAAATAGAACCAGACTTGAGACTTCAGTTACAACTTGACTCTTTACAAGGCAATTCAAAATTCTCTTCATGGTGGATAATGTTACACGTGCCAACACACTAGATCAATACATTTATATCACTTGAAATATTAGGAATATCATTTGTTTCTAGATCATAGTAATTTTATATTAAACCTAACTTTTGCTAGATGCCTTGAATTTTTCTCATGGCTCATAAGGCTTGACTAGACTCACAGAGGTTGTACGTTCCCCCTGACTTTTGAACTAGTCTATCTATGCTCACAGAGGTTGTATGTTCCCCCTAAAATTTTCACTAGACTATCTATGGTCATAGAGGTTGTACGTTCCCCTTGATTTTTTCATTAGACTCACATAACAACTCGTTCATCTTGATTTTTGGTTTGACTCACAGAGGTTTTACGTTCCCCCTAGATTTTGTCAATGCCTCACAAGACTAGTTGATTCTCCAAATCTCCTTGGCTAGCCTTAGGGTGGCCCATATGGCCTCTCATTGTAGAATGATTGTCGATGCTACCAAATTTAATAGCTTCAAATCATCCCACTTCTTGAGTAAGTCTTTGTGATTGGCCCACCATATGGAAAGGGTGTGATGGAGGGCTAATTCCTGTACTAAGATCCTTTGATACTCTACTACCTTTTCTTACATGCTG
>JZKD02S2302489.1:0-25020 GCA_000966675.3 Picea glauca | reverse complement strand
AGATCACTTAGAAAGGTAAAAAGGTTAAATTTACATCAGATTCAGTTTATATACTTGACATGCATGACAACTTTGTTATTTCAATTGGTGAGGTAGATCACAAATCAAGGCTATATAAATTCACTAAGTTTGTTGACTGTAACTCCTCCTTACTATTAACACATGCTAATGATAGTAGTAGATTATGGAATGAGATATTTGGTCATTTAAACTTCAGGTACATGCAACGACTTTCCAAGAAAGGAATGGTCAAAGGCATGCCAAATATTTACTTTTCTAAAGGGATTTGTGAAGGTTGCATTCTTGCAAAACATCTTGAAGAGAAGTTTGAAAAAGGGAAGGCAAGGAGAGCATCCTCTTCCTTGGAGCTTGTTCATAGTGATATCATGGGTCCATTTCCACATATGTCCATCAACAAAGCAAGGTATTTCCTTACATTCATTGATGACTACTCATGCTATACTTGGGTTTATTTTCTCAGGAAAAAATATGAAGTTTTTGAGCATCTCAAAGACTTCAAAGCTCCAGTAGAAACACATACTGGGAACAAAAGAAAGATCCTCCATACAGACAATGGGGGGGAGTATATCAACAAAGATGTTTAGAATCTTTGTCGTGAGGATGGTATCCAGTGGAAACATACAGTTCCATACACTCCAGAACATAATGGAGTTGTTGAAAGGAAGAACAGATCTCTCAAGGATATGACCAATTTGATGTTGCATGTGATGTCTCTTCCTTCCAAGATTTGGGTTGAGGCACTTAACCATGCTACTTATATACAAAACAAATCTCCTCATAGATCTATTGAGGACATGACACATTTTGAGTCTTGGACATTTGACAAACCAGATGTCACACACTTCCACATCTTTGGATCTCATGCATGGGCCCATATTCCTTCTAAAAAGAGGAAAGCATTAGATCCACATAGCACACCTTTCATCTTTGTGGGATATCCAGATGATGTGAATGGGTATATGTTGATTGATCCCTCTACCGACCGGCTCATAATTGAGTGCAGTGTTCAGTTTGAGGAGAGTCCTTTGCATGCACCTCCAGTGAAACATGTAGATACTCTTGCACCTCCATCAGTTCCAGACATTAGAAATGATGATTCCATACACTCAGATTCAGAGGATTTTGTACATGGATTTGAGCAGGTAGTACATCTAGATGAGGAGCCAACATCAGAGCTTCAACAGATGCCCAAGTGGGAAAAATCCACACTTTAGGCAGCAAGAAATCCTGTATGGAATCCATTGGATTTGAGGAGGACTCGATCTCAGCATGAGGAGCCATTTCATGTACTTTCATCTTTTGAACCTGCGATGCCCATGCATTTCTATATGGTTCAATATTCAGATCCACAAACCTATAGTAAGGTTGTGGGAAATTCATTATGGAAAGAAGCCATGCAAGAGGAGTATGACTCACTCCTAGAGAATCAGACTTGGGATCTAGTTCCACTTCCACTAGGGAGGAAACTCGTCAGATGAAAATGGGTCTATAGGACCAAGAGAGAAACAGATGTTCGGGTGAGCAGGTATAAAGAAAGACTAGTTGAAAAAGGATTTCAACAGATTCATGGGATAGATTATGATGAGACATTTTCTCATGTAGAAAATATGGACTCCATTTGCTTGGTTCTAGCCATTGTCGCAGCCAAAGGATGGGAAGTTCACCAGATGGATGTGAAGAATGATTTTCTTTATGGTGATATTTCAGAGGAGATCCACATGGAGTAGCCACAAGGGTTCATTCAGAACTCATCTTTAGTATGCAGATTGAAGAAGTCACTATATGGCCTCAAGAAGGCACCTAGAGCATGGTATGAAAATATGGATTATTATCTGCTTTCACATTATTTTGTTAGATATAAATCAGATTGAAATGTTTACATGTTGAGGACTAATGACTCTTTGATCATTTTAGTACTCGATGTTGATTATATTTTGATCATTGGTAGCTTTGCTTCATCCATTATTATGGTCAAAGATATTTTTCATCACGGGTTCTCTATGACGGACACATGTTCACTTCATTTCGTTCTTGCTATTGAGATTAGCCAGGATGCTTCAAGAATCAAACTTTCTCAGGCTAAGTATGCCATGGATATTCTGCATAGATTCCACATGACAGACTGTAAGTCTACACCTACACCCTTCTTATCTAGGATCAAACTTGAGGATGGTGGGGATACACCATTTGTGGATAGAACTTTGTATCAACAGTTGGTGGGGAGTCTTATGTATCTCACCCACACCCATCCAGATATCTCATATGCAGTAGGAACAGTTTCCAAATACATGTAGGAACCCCATGATCTTCACTGGAAGGATTCCAAGTGCATCCTTATATATGTTCAGGGCACCATGAGTTATGAGATTCACTATGAAATTGGTTGTGCATTGGATCTCATAGGATTCATAGATTCAGATTGGGTTGGCGATGGCACAGATCGCAAGTCCACTTCCTGGTACACTCTCAATTTGGGTTCATGCCCTATTTGTTGTTCAAGTAAGAAGCAATCAACTATTTCTTTATCTTCTGCAGAGGTCGAGTATAAAGGAGTAGTCAACTATGTCATACAGGCACTTTGGCTTCAACACTTCCTTACCGAGCTTGGTATCAAATTTCATTGTTTGACTTTCATGTGGTGTGAAAATCATAGTACACTAAGATTTTGCAGAGATCTAGTACAGCGGCAGCAAACCAAACACATTGAGGTCCACATGCATTTCAACAGAGATCTAGTACATGATAGGGCCGTTGATCTGCATTTTTGTCCTTCTTCTAAAAATATTATTGATATATTCACAAAGACATTCGTTGGACATAAGTTTCATACTTTGTGGGATCGTCTTGAAGTGAATAACATAGTTGCCTTTTCTTCTTTTGATGCATTGTCTTTTGATGGGAGGTTTTGTTCCCACGTGGTTTTCCCTCTTTCCTCATTTTTATTCAATGTTCATTAGTTGCATTGTACATGAGTACCTAATATTTCCTAGTTGACAGGACTCATTTTTAATCCATAGTGATGGTTAGAGGGGGTGTTGGAGAAAGTTATATTTTTGGCACACTAGTTCAGTGGGAGTTAACTGACTAGCTCTATTTTAGACTTTCTATTTAGATCATCACTATTATTCTATTATGCATGCATGAATTATGCTATTATGGAATGTTATTCCCTATATATGAGTGTATTCCACTCATTCATTGTATCATATTGGTTATCATCTATGTATCAATCATCATCTCATTGGAGTAGTTTGAATATATTTTTTCATTCTTCCATATTGAATCTCTCTTCCTTTCTTAATAAGCTTTGTTTGTACTTGCTTTAGCTAGAACTCTTGTGCAGGTTTCGATGGAACATTGAAAATGTAGAAAACCAAGATGATCATCTGTCATTTCTACTCTAATGATGATATAAATATTCCCCCCCTCAAATTATGAAGATGAAACATAAAATGGCAGCAAATTGTCTCCATTGTTCTTGATATCTTGAATGGAAATCGAATCATAACAAGAGCTTTGAAATCTTTGTTCAAATTTTGCACTATAACAATGATATACTGGTTTGATATCATCTCGCATGCATGCTGATAGAGACATCTGATTTTCCAAATCATAGCTATCATGTACATGATCTGATTCTTCATGAACAATGGATTCAGAATCCTCGTGAAATTTCTACTTAGTCTTCTTCACATCGTTAACTTTTAAATCAAAGATTTCAATATCATCATCATACTCATCATACATGTTGTAACCTAGGTCTTCACCCCTTCCTCTCCTCTCTCTCTTTTCCCAATGCCTTCACCAAATTTTCCTCTTCGGGCTGGTTAAGTCATCTTCCCATGTTTTGAATGACTTGGTTCTTATTCGCTTCTTTCCTGTTTGAGTCTTGGCGCATTTCTATTTCTATTTTTCTTGAAGGATAAGTACATGTCGTATTTGGTTCGAAATTCTTGTCATCATGTTTCCATTGATTGAGCTCACCACAAGTCGGCCAAGCCTTTTTTGTATGCACAGGAAATGCCCGGGGAAAAATGCAGCATTTCAGAATGGTCATTTTCGAGCTCGGATTGTCAAAGCAAATAGGGTAAGATTCAACAGTAAATATCCATCAGTTCAATCAGATCAACAGCTCTCATCCATTCGGGGGTGGAGAATCGCGCAGATTTTAACATCAATAATTATCTGAGGTCCCGAACTCCTGCAACATTTAAGATGGCTTAAGCTCGAGATAATTAGTTATAAGCATTGACTAATCACTTCGCAATATCATCACTTCGGGAGATTCTCATACTTTACATTTGAAAACTCTCGAAACCCAAAGTCCCATAGTAAATATGGACCATCCAGATCCAGAGGCCACATGGTGACATATCATTCACTGCAGAGATTTTTTATGTTTCACATTCAAAACTCCCGAAACCCGGATTTCCAAAGAGAATATGGACCGCTCATCGATCACAACATGTGGCGACAGATCATTCACTATGGAGATTTTCCTCCGTGATATTTTTCATGTTTCACATTCAAAACACCTGAAACCCAGATTTTCGAAGAGAATCTGGACCGTTCATCGATCACGACATGTGGCGACAGATCATTCACTGTGGAGATTTTTCATGTTTCACATTTAAAACTCTCGAAACATGGATTTCCAAAGAGAATTTGGATTGTTCATCGATCACGACATGTGGCGACAGATCATTCACCGCGGAGATTTTCCTCCATGAAATTTTTCATGTTTCACATTCAAAACTCCCGAAACCCGGATTTTCAGAGAGAATCTGGACCGTTCATCGATCACGACAGGTGGCAACAGATCATTCACTACAAAGATTTTCCTCCGGAATATTTTTCATGTTTCACATTCAAAACTCCCGAAACCCAAATTTCCGAAGAGAATATGGATCGTTCATCGATCATGACACATGGTGACAAATCATTCACTATGGAGATTTTCCTCCGAGAGATTTTTCATGTTTCACATTCAAAACTCATGAAACCCAGATTTCCTAAGAGAATTTGGACCATTGATATCAAATCAACAAGACCTAGCGATCCTTGCAGCAGGTCACCACGTCACTCGTTCCACTCACTTCTCTCACTCTTCTCACCACCCGTCACTTGTCCTCCACTCACGACACCTATATCCCTCACTACACATCGCCAACTCCATACTCTTGATACCTACATCGTATTCACAGCTCCTCTCACCTTTTGACATATATCCTCACATGTCATCTACCCTCGCATCCACTCATCCCGTATCCCCATTGGATGATCTCCTCCATGTCTCCCCTCATGATCATTAGGCCATCAACCATTCCAGCGAAACTATTTCACAGGTACATATGGCAGATGACGGGGTCGATGCCAAGTGTGCTTAGCTATTGAAATATCTGTCTCAGAAAAAGAACATGGAGATCGTCCCAGTTCAGTGCAACCAGTTCCAGAACACTTAAAAAGACTACCTTATACCTCAAGTAGATATATGTCAATACGGCCAGTTGTCTTTGGTGGCCTCCAGCTTGTAGGCATGCCAATGTTCAATGTATAACTCTGTTTTGCCACTCCGAGTCTTTTTCTGCATCTCATTTCCTCCAATGCATGCATCAGTTCTGTCTTATAGACAGTAGTAGTTTTTAGTTGATTAATTCCATTATTTTATGAGATTAGAGACAAGAGTGGTCTTCTGTGTGTGATAAGAACCACTCTTGTTGATTAATTCTAGTGTCATAGTCAAGTTAATAATTGGTTTTAAGAATAGATACATGGATTAGGCCTCAATCCCCTAAGGAAGAGAGCCTCTCCAACTCTTTTAAATAGTTAGCTTTTGGATATTGTAAAGGTCGTATTTTTTGGAGAAAGAATAGCAATACATCAGATTGGTTGGACCCATTATGCATGGATTAAATCTCTCTACCTTGTGAACATACTCTTGATGACAGTGTTTCATTCAAATCTTCATGTGTTTTTATTCTCATCTTGAATACAGTTTTTTGTTTGTGCAAAGTACATTTCATTTCCTTTCAGCTATTGTATAACTTGTTTTTACTGATATGCAACATGTCAAACAACCAATTCTTTGGTGAAGATTTGTTTTATTTTCAACCTGTGGGAGTAACTGTGTTTTGATACATGTTTAATGTCTTGAAATGATAGTTTAAGTATTGAACTTCTTGCAGCAACTTATTCATTGAATAATTTGTTGTTCCCCTTTGTTTTTTTTATTATTTCACCGGTATGTCATTGGTGTGCCACCAGCCAAGGAGGACCCTCATCCATATCATTCTACCAACCCAACCTCCCTTTTTTCTTGATATAATAACCCTCTGACCAACAAACAGAAAGTTAAAATAAACAATCATTCTAAATTGATAGGTGGCCTAGCTTTTCCCTTTAGCAGTCAAGTGCAGACCTTGGGACCAACATCTTATAGCATCATTGTCGGGGAACGGAGTAACGAAATATCTTTCCCTGGGAGAACGAAAAATTGATCAGCTATGACCTTTGATGGTGAACAAAGATCAAACACAGACAGATTGCCATATTTCACCCAACGACTTCACTGAGTAAAATTTAAAGAAGAAATATTGGCTCCTAGAAAGGGATTCAACAGATCCAAATCAGAAAATAGCAAAGCCAGGAAGGCTCATTCTAACCCTAAGAAGAATACAGTAGTCTCTAAGCCAGAAATACAACTAAGAAAATCCACTGAAGCTTGAAGATATACTTCCCCCCTCAAGAGTAAATATGCACACAAAGAGCCTATGTCTAATCATGATCACAAGAATCTTGAATTTGATAGCCCTGAGAATCATAATTCCAAAGGGGCTCAGACATCTTCAACTCTTGATTCCACTTCAATATCCAGTCTTGCATCCACCCCTGTATCTCCCATAAATTTGCAGATTCCTATTGTTCAAGCCATGGCTGTTAACAAGATGGATTCCACAATTGCTACTAGACATGCACCCTTAGTTCATCTTGTAGCCTTGAATGTCTTCCCATCCATAGATTACATGAAATATTTACCAAGATATAATGGGGAAGGAGAAGTGACTATTGAGGAATATATGGTAGCCTTTTATATCTTTGCAGACAACTTTAACATTGATTATGCAGATGTGTGGATGAGGTTGTTTGTACAAAGTCTAGATGGGGAAGTAAGAAAATGGTTCAGAGGTCTTCCCCCGGCCTCCATTCTATATATTGAGGTGTTGGATGAAACTTGCATAAAGAAATGGGGAGATAGGAGAGATTACCTCTACTACATCACTGAGTTTGGGGCCCTAAAGAGAAAGAATGGTGAATCTATTTCAGATTTCACCAAGAGATTCAATAAGATGTATGGTAGAATCCCAGATGAGATCAAACCAACTGAAGCATCTACCAAGATCACTTATTCCAATGCATTTGATTCCGAGTTCCCCCTCCTCCTGAGATAGAGAAGATCAACCACGGTGTTTTCCATGCAGGAAGCAACCATTGAAGTTGAATCTAATATTTTTGCATCAAACAGACTAAAGAATAGATCTGATAAAGAGAAGAAAGAACAGAGAGAGGATCCCCCTACCTCCTCTAACTCAACCACATCTGATCCAAAAATTGAGGAAATGAGCAAGACTTTGAAGGACATGAATTATGAAATAGCTAAGCTAAAATGGGAATCCAAATAGTCAAACAGAACTTTTCAAGGGGCTGGAAATAGAAATCAAAATCAGTTCAGAAGGCCTAACGATGCCCCTCCAATAATGCAGAGAGAAAGGAGAAACGTTGATGATCAAAGGGTAGTGTCTCCTTTCCAAAACAATAAGATTGAGGATATAGATGCAGACAGTGATGTTGTGGATGATATTGTTTTTCTTTTTAATGAAACATATTATTATACCAGTCATTTAACATAGCAAGAATACGAGGTAGCACAATTGTCAAATCAATTTGATGATCAGATAGGGGAAGAGGGAGTTATTCAAGGCCAACCCAAGAAGAAATATGATTTGAGGATGAGAGCATGGGCTCCCAAATCCACCACCTCTGATCAAATCAAACAAGTTGAAGCTCCCCCCAAGCCAAGTCTAAATACAAGTATGTCATCTAAAACTCAACAAATTCCCTTGTCAAAATCTACAGTCCCTCAAATAAAAGAATCTAATAGGAAGCCAACCTCTTTCATCCTAGAACATGAGCTCAGCAAGATCAATATCCCTGTGCCTCTGACAGAATTGTTAAAAAATGAACCTTTCAAAAAATCCATCATGAAAGTTCTACAGCCAACTCCTTCTAGTGTATCTTCTGATGTCATTAGTCTGTAGGATAAAAACCCATCCATTACCGTGGGCCCACACATTGAGGATGGCTCTAATGCTTCTCCTCTATTCTATATATATTTGAATGTCCATGATAAGATCCTTCATAACTGTCTTATGGACTCATGAGCCTCTCATAATTTCATTCCCAAAGTTGTTATGGAAGAACTAGGTATGGAGATTACCAAGCCTTACCAAGACCTATACTCCTTTGATTCTAAGAAAGTAAAATGTCTGGGATTGATAAAGGATATGGTGGTTTCTCTAGCGCAATTTCCCATTAATATTTTATTGATGGACATTGTTGTAGCAGACATTCCCCAAAATTTTGGTATGCTTTTATCCAGAACGTGGGCTAAGAAGGTTGGAGGATCATTACAAATGGACCTCACTTGTGCCACCATTCTTGTGTTTGGAGGAGAACATAGGAGGCTATACCAAGAGGTAAGGTTAGGCTGCATAGTCAATGATCATCAGAACCCAAGAAATCACCAAATTTACGATGTTGAGGATGGGATTGGCTCATATGTCTTCCATCTAAATGATAATGAACCTGAAATATCAGTTATCCAATGCAAAGATCAGCCACTGACAGGTCAACAAAACAAAATATGGAAGATGTATTACGATGGATTTTCATCAATGGAAGGATCTGGTGCAGGTATACTTCTTATTTCCCCTTCAGAAGAAGTGATAACCCTCTTTTATAAGCTGGATTTTGAAACTACTAATAATATAGCTGAATATGAAGCTCTGGTATTGGGACTGAGGGTTGTCAAAGACATGGCCATTGATTGTCTAGTAGTTTTTGGTGATTCTGAGTTAGTCATCAATGAAGTAAGGAACATCTATTAGGCTAAGCAGCAAATTCTCAAGCAATAAAAAAATGAGGTATGGGATCTGATTGATAATTTTTTTCTAGACTTTAACATTTCTTTCATTCCCATAGAACAGAATCAGAAGGAAAATTCTTTGGCCTTGGCTGCCAACACTTTCAGGCCTCCCATTCGTTCAAATACTAAATATCAGGTGGAAATCAGACACAGAACAACCATACCAGACAACATAAAGCATTGGCAAGTCTTTAGTGATGATTTAGAGTTGTAGAGATTTCTACACACCATTGATGAATTCTTCAATAGCTCAATTGATCAAGAAAGTCAAGGAGGTGAGGATGAGGAATTAGAAGATCAACAAGCATCTCATCTGTTGAAGACAATGGTTGGTCATGATATTGTGGAGCTGAAAACCAACCACATTCCCAGAGGACTAGTGCCATTGGAAAGGTTGTTTGACAGTAATGATGTTTACAAAGGGGCTTCCATGAATAATCAAGAAGAAGAGGTAACCGATTTCAATATTGGGACCATTGATTGCCCCAAGATCATCAAGTTTTCCAAAGCAGTAGTTGTAGAACAAAGGGGCAGGTATGTTAATCTCTTTAAAAAAATTGTTGATATTTTTGCACGGTCCTATGAATACTTGAAGACATTTGACATTGACATAATCCAGCACAAGATCCCTCTAAAGGCTGGCTCCAAACCATTCAAATAGAAGATTCGACAATTTAATCCCGTGTTAGTGTCCATAATTGAGAAAGAGCTGAAAAGAATGTTGGATGCCAAGATCATTGTACCACTGAGGTATTCGAACTGGGTGGCCAACTTAGTACCTGTAAGAAAGAAAAGTAGGGAGATATTCCTATGTATTGATTTCATAAATCTCAACAAGTGTTATCTGAAGGAAAATTACCCCCTACCCAAGATGGATCATATTTTACAGAGGGTGGTAGGTGCACACATGATCTCCTTATTATATGGATACTCTGGTTAGGGTGGTAGGTGCACATAGGATCTCCTTATTAGATGTATACTATGGTTATAACCAAATAGTTGTTTGTGAAGAAGATAAAGAAAAAATAGTGTTCACTACCCCATGGGGAACATTCATGTATGACAAGATGCCATTTGGGCTAATGAACACAGGGGCCACTTTTCAAAGGGCCATGGACATTTCTTTTGTGGGGGGAAAATACAAATTTATGGTTATATACTTGGATGACATCACCATTTTCTCCAATTCTAATGAGGAACATTTGCAGCATTTGGAGCAGGTTTTCAAGAAATGCAGGAGGTATGGAATATCTCTCAATCTTAGAAAGTCTCACTTTTCCATGACAGAAGGGAATCTCTTGGGCCACATCATATAGTAGGAGGTATAAAAATTGATCCAAATAGGGTTTGTGCCATTCAATAGACTGATATCCCTAGATATAAAAAGGCTCGATAAACTTCCTTGGACGATTTGTGCCCAATTTTGCTGAAATTCTAAAGCCTATTACTAACATGTTGAAGAAATATGTTGTGATAAAATGGTCCTTGGAGGTGAAATCGTATTTTCAAACAATCAAGCAAGATTTATTTGAGGCCCCTGTATTGGCCAGCCCTAACTACACCAAATATTTCTTCATCTTCTCCTTTGCTTTAGAGGAAACCATCGTTGTTGTACTGTTGCAGAAAAATAAAGAAGGGCATGAGCATCCAATAGCTTTTTTCAGTAGAGCCCTCCGAGATGTTGAGTTGAAGTATGATATATTATAGAAATAGGCTTATGCACTGGTCAAAGCACTCAAAGCCTCTAAGGTTTATGTGATACAGTC
This sequence comes from Picea glauca, assembly GCA_000966675.3. NCBI lineage: Eukaryota > Viridiplantae > Streptophyta > Pinopsida > Pinales > Pinaceae > Picea > Picea glauca. Next base: position 14,031 of record JZKD02S2302489.1, on the reverse strand, counting down.
TAGCATAACATCCTTTGTTCCTAGCAGCAGTGTCAAAGAGATTATGGTATAGCCAGACAGTGAGGGGAAAAGAGAAAAATGGATTGTCAAATTGTTGGAGTATGACCTACACATAAAGCCCACCAAGATGATCAAGGGGAAAGGATTGTCCAAATTGCTATCATAATCAAATTGTAAGGTGCTATAATTACATCAAATCTTCACCCAAATAGAGACACCCATCATGCAGCCTGGACAAGACGATTTACAAGTATATGAAAACTAATCCTCTTCACCTTGGTATAAAAACATCATTTATTTTCTGCAGCATTTTGAATGTCCACCAGATGTGAAGAAGGAAAGGGCCATGTCTCTCAAATTGAAGGCTATCAAATTCTACATTTCAAATCAGAGCTTGTATTGGAGGGATCGTGTTGGCATCCTGTTAAAATTCCTTGATGAAAATGAATCCAAACAAGTCACAGTAGAAAAGCACAGAGGAGTGTGTGGAGGGCACCAACATTTGAAGGCCACAACTCTCAAGATCTTGAGGGAAGGATACTACTGGCCCACCCTTTTGTCTGATGTGTTTGCCACTATTAGAGCCTGCAATGAATGTCAAATATCTGCAGGGAAACAAAATTTAATATCACTACCCCTAAAACATGTCACTGCCAGTAGTCCATTTCAGAAATGGGGGTTATAATTCATATGAGAGATAAATCCACCCTCCAGTGGACAACACAAGTGGATTCTTACTACCACCGACTACTTCACCAAATGGATTGAAGTTGTGCCCCACCAGGAATGCCACTGACAAGGTGATCATGAATTTCCTGGAAACTAATATTTTCGCCAGATTTGGTTGCCCCGGTAAGCTTGTAACAGACAATGCCCAAGCATTCAAGTCCAAATCCATGATTGACTTATGTGGCAGTCATAGCATTTCCTTGACACATTCCACACCCTATTACCCTCAGGGAAATGGCCTAGCAGAATCATCAAACAAGACTCTCATCAGGATTATTAAGAAGTTGTTGACTGAAAACCAGAAATCCTGGGACTCTAAACTCAAGTATTCTTTATGGGATGACAGAATCGGCACCAAGAAGTATTTGAAAACTTCACCCTTTCATCTTGTTTATGGCATAGACATTTTTTGTCCCACTCAGCTTGGTATTCTAGTCCTACAATTCTTGCAGGAATAGATTGAAGAGCCCAATGACATCCAAAGGAGAATCTTCTAGATTATATAATTTCAACAAAAGAGAGAAGCACTAGAGCAGAGGACAAAAGCATATTAGAACAAGATCAAGTCAATCTTTGATAAGAAAACCAAGAAGGAGACTTTTCAGAAAGGTGACCTGGTCTTGAGGTGAGTTGCCAGAAGAGATGACAAGTCCAGGCATGGTAAATTTGACAACCTCTAGTTTGTCCCTTTTAAGGTGGTTGAAGTCCAAAACAACAACACATTTATCTCAGTATCTAGACGATACTGAGATCTTTGGAGGCCCAGTAAATGGGTGCTTCCTAAAAAACTATTTTGTTTAAGGACAAGGGAAGGTCCCTCTTGTACCATAGATGCTTTCCTTTATTATTGCTTTTGATTAGTTAGTTTTGTGAGAATAAACACTCCATATCCCAACAAGGAACTGGGGTGTAGTTTCAGTTTTTCCAATTCAATAAAACGCATGGATGAGAGGCAGTAGCAGGTACACAGGGTTGGCAGATGGAAACAAAGGTAAGAAATGGAAGGTAAGATCAATTATTTAATCTTAAGGCACCCATCTACAGTTCTTAGCACCTCATAGGGACGAGATATCCCCAGTTGGAGCCAATGTTGTAACCTAGGTCTACACCCCTGCCTCTCCTCTCTCTATTTTCCCAATGCCTTAATCAATTTTTCCTCTTCGGGTTGGTTAAGTCAGTTTCCCATGTTTTGAATGACTTGGTTCTTATTCGCTTCTTTCCTGTTTGAGTCTTTGCGCATTTATGTTTCTGTTTTTCCTGAAGGATAAGTACATGTCGTATTTGGTTCGGAATGCATGTCATCATGTTTCCATTGATTGATCTCATTGCAGATCAGCCAAGTATTTTTCGTATGCACAGGAAACGCTCGGGGACAAACGCAACAATTCAGAATGGTCATTTTCAGGCTCGGATTGTCAAAGCGAATTGGGTAAGTTCCAACGGTAAAGATCCATCAAGCCAATCAGATCAACAACTCTCGTCCATTCGGGGGTGCAGAATCACGTGGAGTTTAACATCAAGAATTATTCGAAGTCTCGAACTCCTACGGAATTTAACACAACTTAAGCTCAAGATAATTAGTGATAAGCACTAGCTAATCACTTCACAAGATCATCACTTCAGGATATTCTCATACTTTACATTTGAAAACTCCTGAAACATGAAGTCTCGCAGTAAATCTAGACCGTCTAGATCCAGAGACCACATGGTGATAGATCATTCACTGTGAAGATTTTCCTCTGGGATATTTTTCATGTTTCACATTCAAAACTCCTGAAACCCAGATTTCTGAAGAGAATCTGGCCCATTCATCGATCACGACACGTGGCGAAAAATCATTCACTATGAAGATTTTCCTCTAATATATTTTTCATGTTTCACATTCAAAACTCCTGAAACCTGGATTTTCGAAGAGAATCTGGACTGTTCATAGATCACGACACGTGGCGACAGATCATTCACTGTAGATATTTTCCTCAGGGATATTTTTCATGTTTCACATTCAAAACTCCTAAAACCCAGATATCTGAAGAGAATGTGGAAATTTCTCTGATCACGACACATGGCGATAGATCATTCACTGCAGAGATTTTGTTGCGGGAGATTTTTCATGTTTCACATTCAAAACTCCCCAAACCCAGATTTTCGAAGAGAATCTGGACCGTTCATCGATAACGACACGTGGAGACAGATCATTCACTATGGAGATTTTCCTCCAAGATATTTTCCTCCAGTGTCATAGTCAAGTTAGTAATTGGTTTTACAAACAGATCCCTGAATTAGGTCTCAGTCTCGTAAGGATGAGAGCCTCTCCAACTCTTTTAAATAGTTATCTTTTGGACATTGTAAAGGTCAGATTTTTGGGGGAAAGAATAGCAATACATAAAATTGGTTGGACCCGTTCTATGCATGATTAAAGCTCTCTACCTGGTGAACATACTCTTGATGACAGTGTTTCGTTCAAATCTTCATGTGTTTTTATTCTCATCTTGAATACCGTTTTTTATTTGTGCAAAGTACATTTCATTTCCTTTCAGCTATTGTATAACTTGTTTTTACCGATATGCAACCTGTCAAACAACTAATTCTTTGGTGAAGATTTGTTTTATTTTCAACCTGTGGGAGTAACTGTGTTTTGATACATGTTTAATGTCTTGAAATTATATTTTAAGTATTGAATTTCTTGCAACATCTTATTCATCGAATAATCTATTGTTCCCCTTTGTTTTTTCTGTTATTTCACTGGTCTGTCATTAGTGTTCCAGCAGCCAAGGAGGACCCTCATATGTATCATTCTTCCAACCCAACTCCCTTTTGTCTTGATAGAATAACCCTCTGACCAAAAAACAGAAAGTTAAAAGAAACAATCATTCTAAACTGGTAGGTGGCCTAGCTTTTCCCTTTAGCAGTCAGGTGCAGACCTTAGAACCAACAATACACATGATAACTTTGATATAATTCTAATGAGAATGATGAAGATTTATGTATATCAGCAGTACGGTCTTTAAGATGTCTTCCAACAAAAAAAAATTCAACCGATAATTGATCTTCACAAAGATTATCAACAACAAATTATTCATGAGGAGACCCATTCAAATGGTCATCAAAATTGTTAGGAGAATTATGAGAACATTCCAAAATATTTTCATTGATCTCATTACTAATTCCCTCGTAAAAAAAAATTCTAAGAGATTTAAATTGCTCACAACAATCATGCAAGGGGATCTCAGCAGGAAACATTTTCTTACAATATGAATGGAGCACAACATGAAAATCTCTTAGAGATGAAATACTAGAGATAGGAAGAGTTGTGTACCATTGTCTCACCTCTCCTTCCAAGGAGTACATAAACATTTTCATCAATACGTCTTCATGATGAATATTTTGTTGGTCCATGTATTGATGAAACTCAATCAAATGTTGTGCAGGATGATCATGATCATCTCCTTTGAACCTTGGAAGATGGTATTCCCACTCATACACAATAGGCACATCATTTGGAAAATCATGAACACTAGAGAAGTATAATGGAGCAAACCTACGAGCCAAAATCATTTCCATGGTCTTTAACATCCGAGATCAATGGAGTTGCCAACAAATTATTCTTTCATGGATTCACCAGGTGAATGATGTAGTCAGAAATAATGTCCAACTCATGTTCACCATCAAGAGCTAGAGTTGATCATTGTCATTCTCCCAGGGAAGATATTCAACTCCGTCCCTAGAAATGACGCCAAAATACATTGGTGTTATAAGTTGTCCCTATACTACAATAGAGCTAAGCCTAGCACATCGTAATTGGTGTGATGTTTTGTTTAAGTTTGAGTCAATGGATCAGGTAAACTGAGAGAGAAAGAGTGAGGTAGAAAATGAATTAACAAATATAAATATCAGTTATCAAGACCATTGGGCATGGAGTCTCGGACATATTTCATTTATCACAGGTAATCAAACCAGTTACTAGACATGCATAGGTAAAGAATAAGTAAATAGAAAAATTAAAGGGAACAAATATTGAAAACACTTATTTCTCTATCAGACCAGACATGTATTATCCATAAGAAGAATATACATCAAACAAAAAATATTTCTTGAGAATGGATGCTAGATATTTGAAAGAACCTTACAGGTATAGAGTAAGTACACTAAAGCATAATGCACAGGAAGTCTATAGCGCATGAGTTTTATTCGGACAGGAGGAAAAATAAACACGATGAGAAACCAAACTACTAGACAAGGTTCTCATATAGCTCTAATGTTGAAATACAGAAAAGAAAAAGTTTCTCTCGAGCTTACAATGAAAGAACATATAGTCCTCTGCCTCACAAAGTCCATCTATCAAGCCCCCAGAACCGAACCCTTCTTTCCTCATTTGATCCTTCTTTTATACATTTTTTAAAATATTTGGATACATATCTCAGCCCCTAAATTCTAGCAGTCATATTTGGTTACATCCGGATTACATCTAGTTACATTCGGATACATATCTCAGCCCCTAAATTCTAGCAGTCATATTTGGTCACATCCGGATTACATTCTAGCTCAAAATCTTGGAATTATCATCATAACACAAAGACACCTAATTGATGATACTCTACCACCTGTGTATTTGCTATTTTCATGCCTAGAAGTGTTGAGGTTGATCTTTTGGAATTGGTGTTGAACTTGCTTTCAAATCCAGAATGATATCTCTGACTGGCATCTTATCTGCCTGAAAATATGGAAGTTTCTCTTTAATTCTCTTTGTTTTCTAATGTTGACAAAATTTGGATACAAAGCTTACATATTAAAGAAATATCAGAAACTATATGATCTGATCCAAATCCCATTGCTATCTCGACGAATCTATTCAAACTGTGAGTTTGATAACGTGGCATAGCAAGTTCATAACTATTGTTGCGTTCTGGTCAAATTTGGCACTGAACCTTCGTGATCTTCTTCCTCTATTACACAATTTCATGCCACTTGATGCGATTATTATTCTTCAACTATATTCCCTTAGCAATCTGGTGCAATATTTTCAACGATCCCTGAGATTTCATGGCAGGTTTTTCTCCATTTGGATGAGTTGCTTCTACCACAATCCCCCATGATTAGAATTCAATCTATTATGGGACATGTTTGGTTCCTTTTCACCCAAAACTTAGCACGCAACCTGCATAACTTAACATGGCATTCCAATGATTTTGGATCAGAATCATGGTGCCTAATTCTATGGCACAAAATATGTTATTTTCCCGCCATCTAATAAAACCACTTCAGCGATTTTATTCTCTTTGACATCTGGAATTGAATATGGGTTTTTTATGAGTGATCTAGTGCTTGATGTGGGTGCTCTTCGTTATTCACTTAACGATTACTTATACAAGAAATTATGACTACCTTAACATCTGGTGTTGATTCATTGCGTGCTTCTCAAAAATCAGAATAACATAGGGATCATTGGTAAGGATGTTGTGAACAGTTGGGTTTGTTCCTTTCACAACCTTAACCTTTCCAATTTATTGACAGAACCAACCTGAATCTATTACAACATTACAAAATGGTCCTCCTTTCACATATGCAAAGAAGATGTGATTATCCAACCACAATAATCCTCTGGCACTCTAAGAACCAAGCACCTGTCATAATACCTCAACTATGTTCTTAGTTCTTTTCCATAACTAACATTTTGTCCATTTATTTGACACCTAGAATCCTCCTCGGTGCTCGGGTTACTTAACCTTTCAATATACATACATCTGGTTATTAACCTGATGGCACACCTAAGAAATGTTCTGAGAATTAGCGCTCTTGACACATGCACTCAGGCTGAGGCATATTGACTACAAATATTCTTGAGGTGATCTCATAAACATTGCTCTACAATTGAGTATGGCTAATACATGACAGTTTGTATGTTTTGTTTTTATGCGCATTGGAACTATATCCCACATGAAAACTATAGTATAATATTTAACTTTTTAAATTAACATTTTTTTGCATGTAATCCTTGACTTGTAGTGCAAACTAACTGTCCCTTGAGCCAAGGATGATTTTAGGGGCTAAATTTCGCTCATGGGTTAATTTTCCATGGTTTTTCTAAAAATGAGATTCTCGCCCAAATTCTAAAGGATAAAATTATTTTACCTTACAAATCGCCAAAATTTTATAAAAACTATATAAAATACTTAGAAATTTGAATATTTTTACAAAAATATCGCCAAACATTTACAGTTGACGTATGAAGGATTAGTAAGATTCGCCAAGGTTTCTACATTTTAAAATAAATTTCCATCCTTAAAATCATCCCTGCCTTGAGCTCTCGCTTGGTGCCTTGTATATGTGCTACTTGATACTTGGGCGCTTGTGATGTTGATTAACCTCTAGCCCTCGGTCACATAAATGGAGATTAGGCTCGATAATAGGCCCAATACATTTTTTTAATATAAAATAAAAAGGTTCCTTGGGTGCTAGCCTTGGTACTCGGGCTTAACATTTGATGCTTCAACATGAACTTTGGCCCTCAGTCATTGGTGATGGTGGTCATTTGAACTCGTTTATGACTTAGAATTGGAGATTGGGTATGAAAACCCAATATTTTTTATTGTCCAAGAATCAAACAACCCTTTTAACATTTAAAAATTTTCTCCTTGAAAAAGTCATGAGTTTGATCTTTTGACCAATGGAATATAGGCCAAAGGAACACATATATACATATCACTAGAATGGAAGCTCAGAAAAGATGAAATATTTATGTAGAGGATAGCGGGCTAACAAGATTGACACTTGTAGAAACAAAGGTTTTGGGAAATGGATACAAAATCGGCAAAGAGGTTGACAATATCATGTTAATGATTGTGTTGCAAGTATGTCCTCCTTCTGGTAGCACATTTGTTTTTATCACATGTGTTTCTAGAACATGGCATGAGATTTAAAAAAAATTACCCTACGGATCTGGGTACTAACAACTGTAATATCCCCTCTTTTCCTTATCGGATTGAATCTTTTGAATATTTGGGATTAATAATTATCTTATATGGAAAAGAGAAAATGATGCTTTGGTGAAAGATGTCACTTGTAATTTCTGACGTTGAAAATTTTAGCATTTTCCAATATACAAAAGACTTACTTATGACAAGAAATCTTGAAGAAATCTTGAAGGTTTGAGGGATTGTAGAATGTTTCACGTGAATGAATTTAAAAAAAATAAAAATTGACTAAGAATCCCCATTAACCCATTTTGTTAAGTTCCCAGAAGATTTTTTTTACTTCACTAAATGAAAGATAAATTATATGTGACAGTTGGATCGGAGAATTGGGTTGCGAAATTTTCTTTTTTTCCACTGGATTATCAATTCTCGTAATCTTGCTTGTTTTTCCTTTCAGATCTTTACCCTAAGAATATTTATATTGGGATTTATTTTGAATAGTTGACTTATCTTTCCCAATTCCTACTCTTGGTTTACTTTCAAGTCTTCACTAAAAATTGTATTCTTGGCGGATGTTCATAATGTGTCCCATACTATTGGGATTACAAGCTTACCTTTTCTTTAGATGACTGGCATTTTGGTTTTAAGTTTCTTTTAGTTTATTTATATTCTCTTTTTCATGAATTAGCTTTAGTTTTAGCGCTTGCTTTCTTCTTGTACAAATTGTTTGTACATTTTAATTTGAATGATGGGCCTGAGCTGATTTGACTTCTTAGTCTGCCTTGAGGATTGATCTTTAATTTTGAGTGAGTGGCAGGTCCAATTTTGGTCACATACTAAAGAATTTTTTTACAAGTCATGAGATGCATGGGTTTCTATATCTGAATGAACATGCATGAAGTTCTTATTTGTGGATATGGATTGATAGTTGTGGTGGAACACATGTGCTTATTGAGCATACCATGATAATCTGTAAGAATGGGAAAGTTTTTATCTACTCTTTTCTTTGAGCTCCATCCACCTCATATTAATAAGATGACCAATACTATGATGGTTTTTGGGGATACATGTGGGTTAAACTTGAATGCATAACATCTACTCAAAAAATCAAAGCAACTCTCATTTCACCATGCTTCCTTCACACCATATTTGCATATGCATATCTATATATAAAATCTAAAAGGGTGGGCATATTTTAAAATAAGATGGAAGTTGAAAGCACTATTAATAGTGTGGGAAGTACAAGTAGACCCGTCGGGGCTATGGATGCTTGCTGACAATGGGGCTATGCTTATATGGTACCAAGGCAATTTCATCGAGGCTATGGACGCTCACTGGCAACGAAACAATGCCAAGAAAAGAGAGATGAGGAACACACTTATGTAGATATTTACTTGCTATAAAAAGTGAGAACCCGGGGTTAAACCAAAGCCAATCATAATTATGTATCCAATTAAATAATTTACCTCACTAATCGGCTCTTTGAAAAGGGTATGTTAGATAACAAGTACTTGAAATATTGGGTTATATATTTTAGAAATTTGGCGTCATTGTGGTACCCATGATTATTAGAAAATTGTCTGCAGTTTTTTTAGGTTATCCTTAACATTAATATTTTAAGTAAAGGCCCTAGACTTAAACTAATAGGGAATTGGTTCTTCCAGTGTGTCGCCATTTGTTGCGGCCACAAAACCCCTTTCATTTTTATTCTATAAGATAAAGGAAAGGGCCCCCTACTAAAATTTGAACTCTAATGATTAGTGGAAAGCAATGTTGGTTGTGGAGCCTAATTATCTTCCTGATTCAGAGGTATTTTGTTTGCAACCATGTTTATACCCCATGAAGTATTTACACCCCAGAAGTATGTACACTCTTCCACGCGGGGGAGTGCAGAGGGGGGTTACCGTTCATTATAAGGTCACAGATCTAATGGTAGAAATTATGTTAGGTTTTTTTTCCCTAGAAGGCAACCCTCTGTTATGAGGGAAATGTATTGAAACTATGAAATATGGGTAAATATTGTATTCTGAGATAGGACACTATGAGAGAAAGAGGAGGAAGTTACAACGGTTTTTTTGTAGGTTGTATCCCTTCATTTGTTGGATAATAATAAAGGAAGGACCTGACAATTTCTCTGGTGGATGTAGCCCACACTCGGTGAACCATGTATATCTGTGTCTCTATTGTATTGTGTATCTTCTGTATTTTATTTCCACATTTGTTTTATTTTATTTCTCCACGGTCTTGTTTTTCTAACAAGCAAACTTGTGTCTTCTTGTGTAATTGGTAGACAAATTTGTGTAATTGGAAGACAAATTTGTGTAATTGGAAGACAATTGTCAATGGAAATGAAACTTGTTTTGGTATACTTGGAAGCCAATTGTTCTTTTTAAACATGGGGAATCTATGGAATCGAAGTAGAAAGTAGTCACGGAAAGAAAAACCCATTGAAAATGTAATTGAAGAAAGAGAAAACATAAGGTTAGGTATGTCAAAATGCACTCTTTCAACAAAGGAAAATACAAATTCTAGTGGAATAGATGTCAGTGTTGTTTCTTCTCCATCAGCACAAGCAAAACATAAGATTTCAGTAGAGGCCAATCTAGTTCATACTTCTATTGAAACTCCAATCACTATCTCATCAACACAAGTTGTTGTGGATGACCAGATGATGGAGGATTTGCTTGGAGATGATTATACAATGGATGAAATTAGAGAGGAAATAGGTGCACAACCTTCTGGTGAAGAATTTCATGTGGTGCAACCTCTTGTTGGATAGTCATATGTTCCAAAAATTAGTCATGGGAATGTCCACTCTCCTAGAATTTATTTGTTAGTGATTGAAGGGGCAATAACTTCTATGTTGTAACTCCACAATAAGGAGGTCAAGAGTGCCAGAATATGGGTTCATCGTCCCTACCTAGATTGAGCAGTTTGCACCGAAGAACTCCAAAAGACATTCAAGTGGATGAAATTGGTCTAGCATCACTTGAAGGTAAGTTACCTAACTAAACTATTCATTATCATTCTTATAAATCATTAAAAAATATTTTGAACCAAAATCTGATGTCGCTAAATGTCAATTATTTTTGGCTTTGTTAAAATCTATAAGTTTGACTATTGTTAAGAGAATTTTAGGCATTAAAACAGTCAAAAGTTCATAAATAAGTCATCATATTGTTAGAAACTTTATGGATGCTTTTCAAAAAATTGGTAAGAAAAATCATTCTAAAGACCGTAGTGTAGCGCGACATGTCTTGTCACAATCAATTGTTAGCATAATCACAAGAAAACATTCTTTGCTCCAACAAACCTCTCATCTCATGAAATGCAGTATCAAAACCCTTAAAAAGTATTCTAATAGACAAGACAGCCTCGACGCAGGTGGCCCAACATATTTTTGGGCCATCACTAGTAGGATACCTCGTTCTGACATAAAGTTAAATGGATCAGTTAAGGGACTGGTACAAGATTTATGGCATAAGAAAACTAGGCCTTCTTCCAACCAAAAAAATGTACTAAAATTGAGAAGGGGATCTAGGGACCATGAACCCCACATTAAGTACTTTCTTGACATGACATAGACGCAATTGTATGAGAGAATCAGGATAGTACATAGTGCACTTAACTTGGGCCAAAGATATTTCCATAAATGCAAGCCTTGGTATGCTCAAATAAACACAATATGTAACACATTTTGTTGTAGATACCACATTGAGTATGGTAATTATTATGACACACATACACACACACACACACATATATTTTGTGTATTGCATAACACTCTTGTGCAGGAATGCTCAGTTACATTTTTTTCGTCATCTAGAGACTTTATTCATAGCATCTTGTGTACAAGGCTATAGGGTTGTGCATTCTATCAAAAAGCTTGCTTAGATGGGACATTCCCTAGGTGCAGTGGAATGACATTACTGAGCAAGTGCATCCATGTGAGTGATGAGTATCAATTGGGGAGGAAGGAGGCTAACTTGCAAAGCTTTAAATATGTTGTATATGATATTAATGGAGGTAAAGAAAGAAAAAAAATACAATTGGTGACTTCATGGGTATGAATATGTGACTTCATCAAGGACTTCTTCGAAAAGACACAACAATATGTTCAACATGTCCATGTGGCTCAATGGTAGGAGGAGCATTTTATAATAACTAGAGACACATGTCTCGTTGGTACTATCTTATCAGTGGTTGATTTTGCTAATAAATACACCCTTCAACCGCAAAATGAGATTCAAAGACAATATTATCACTCAAAGAAGGTCAGCATAATGGTCCATATCACATATAGGAATGGGCCGAATAGTAACAAATAAAACATATTTATATTAAAGGAGTATCACTTCTACATAAGTGAGGTTTGTTCTATGACTTGGCTTATGTACAAAATTGCTTCAGTTTATTTACAGTCACCTGGAGGATAAGAACATACAGGTGGATCAACATTGGATTTGGTCATATGGTTGTGCATGTCAGTTCAAAAATGTTCATGTATTTCAATGGTTGTGTATGTTACAAAAAAAACTCAAGGTACCACATATTTGGAATTATTTTGAGTCTGGGCATGGGAAAGGGGAGCATGATGGAGCAGGCACATGCATCAAAATAGCATTACGCAGGAAAGAAATGAAGTTCACAACTACTTCCCTCATTCGATATGCAAAATCCATTGTTGAATGGTGTTCTTCAATAATGGGAGAGGGAACAAGAACTTGTGAAGACCAATCAACCAGGAAAGGGCATGTATATAGATATTTTTTGGAGGTGGTTGATGTAGATCGATCATAGTGGTATGAATGCAAAACAATCTAGGGCACTCATGGATTCCATTTAGTTTGAACATCATACAATGCAATAGTTGAAATATGGATGAGACAATTGTTGATATTATGGTAGCTGCGGGAGGTATTTACCACCACATGTAAATCTAATGAGAGTAAAATATTTCGGGAAGCAAGAAGAAACCCTAATGAGTTGGCTAATAACCCTAGAAGACGAGTTGGATCAAGAGGATAATTTGTATTAGGTTACTAGCCTCTAAGAGAAGAAGTTGGCCAGAAGAAATATTATATACTAAGTAAATAGGCACCCAAAATGAGAAGTTGGCCCAGATAGTTAGCCTGAATTAGTATAAATACAGGAGGTTAGTCTTCATTCTGGCAAGCATTCTCATAACTGCAAAGCTCACTTGTGCGCACTGCAATTAGCTAGTTTGTGCGCAAGTTTGGAGGAGAAGTTGTCGTTGGAGCTGTTGCAACTAGCAGATTACGTTTTGTCTTGGACTGTCTCTTGGTTATGGTTTGGACTATCTGATTAGCTCTTGTTTGGTGCGCTATCCTTTGAGAAAGGTGTTCTACCCTTTGTTTGGATATCTAGCCTAGGGTTTTCTTCCGGAGTGATTCTTTGTCAAGGTTAAGGTGCTCAGAGGGTGGCTTTGGCCTATGGTTGGGTGACAATAGTGATATTGTCTATGGTAAAATGAGCACATCCATCATATTCTAACAGGTTATGGTCCCACACCTCCTTCATTCAGCCTAACCACTGGAAGGGAGCATAGCCATAAGGATATTAAGCTCGTTGAAGATTTGTCACTAGGGTTTCTAGTAGGAGCAATCACCAAAGCATTGTCGCTAGGGTTACTAGCAAGTGCAATTGTAGAAAACCTAACCCTCTTATTGAGGCACCTTAAGTGAAGGGATTGACCTAATTTTTGGATAGACCAGTGCACCCTAGCTAGCACATCTCATGGTACTCTCAGCAAGCCAAGATGTCAAGTTTGATTTTTTGGTCAAATCTAGGGTAGACCAAGTCAAAGAAGCCATGACTTACTCTATGAAGTCATAAAATAAGTTAGATGGAGCTTCTAACTTTAGAGCATGGAAGATAAGTATTGACCTCATCCTTGCCAAGAATAAAGTGATGGATATTGTGAAAGGAAAGATCGTGGAACCATAGTTTGAAGAAGGAAAAGAGAAGGAACTACAGAAAGTTGCAGTTATGGAGAAGTTCAAAGACGGTGATATCAATTCCATGAGTATCATAGTAGGCTCTATAAAAGACAACATGATACCCTACATCTCCCATCTTGACTCATCAAAGAAGATGTACGATTCCCTAACAAACCTCTTCTCAGTCAGAAACATTGGACAAGTAATTAATCTGAAGAAAGAGCTATGTGACATGAAGATGAATGACAATGAGAGCATAACATCATACTTTGTGAAAATATCTCATTTAAGAGATCAAATACAAGCTATTGAAGAGATCATTTCGGAGAAGGAATTGGTAAACATAGTACTCAATGGTCTTCCCAAGACGTGGGATGCATTTTCCGCAAGCATGAACACAAGGAAGGAGTATCCTACATTTGAAGAACTTT
>JZKD02S2302478.1:11780-23044 GCA_000966675.3 Picea glauca | reverse complement strand
TATGGAATAAAACGCTGCTATGACATGGATATGATATGACAGTCAGCTACAGGGGTGTTCTCAGCTGAAGTCACATTATAAAGCACATCAGAGCAGTTGCAGCTCCATAGAGTGATGGGGGACCAAGATTCCATAGAGTGGGTGAGGGATTGGGGTCTGTAAGGTTGGAAAGAGAGGATAAGTGTGGAGCCTAGGGGCTTAAGTCCTTGGGAATAATATTTTAATATTATCCCAAAATCCATGTGAAATCTATGTTTTGTCCTAAGTTCCTGGGGAGGGATGCATGCAGCTTCATGGGCGACATGTGTCGACCCAGGCGCATGCGATTTAACCTAGGAAATGAGTCGCGTTGGGGGTTCTCTTTCCATTCCGTCGACTGTTGCGTAGGAGTGGGGTGGGCATTCCTCCAACCATCACCTGAATCCGGGGTTTGACCTTCCAATTCCTCCATCCTCCATCTGTATGCGTTTGGCCTCTGTGATTGAACCTTTGTACACCTTACACATCTCTGAAACCAGAGAGGTGAGTCTTTTCCTTATTGCTGGTTGGGAGAACTGAATGTTCCGTAATTGCTGAGCCGTGCATCCTGTGTTGCTTGCTGAAAATCTTAACGCATCCTGTAATCGCAGAGCCGCACTATGCTTTAGCATTGATCGTTTCCGTTTTGGGTGTCCATACCCATTTTCCCAAATGTTTGTTGTGGCCACGCAGTGTTGGACTGCGTGTGGCTTGCTAGCCAGTGTGAGGGAGGTGATTGTCGTTGAAGAGGAAGGTTACCCAGTCTCTGAGTGACTCTCTCTAGGTGAGAGAGTGCATGGAGGAAGTGAGAACTCTTGGAAGGAGTTTTGTAGCTGCCACAGAGCTCGGAGAATTCCGGTCCAGTCTATTGCTGAAGCCCAAGGGAAGGGAGGTTAGCAGCCAATGGATTGTCTTGGTGACAGTGAAGGTGTATACTCCTTGGGTGGGACACACATGTGGGGAATGAGAGTCTGTGGGCAGTGGACATAAGTGGCTCCTGGGAGAGAATCCTTCTCCTGTAACTGTGTGTCTTCTTGTATTCCCTGCCTAGCCTAGGAATCCCTACCCGGTGGAGCTTAGTCCCAGCTCAGGGGTGACCTACTGCTAAGAGTGATGAGCAACGTGGTCTAAGGCTGGGAGGTTCGTGGGAGGTTTACACGCAGTTGGTGAATTACATCCAGTCTAAAAGTTAAGTATATACATGCGTATAATTTCAATTAAATATGCATGTCTGTGATTTTAGCAATGTTTACATGTATTCCGCTGTATTCGTGAATGATTGTTAATGCTGTGGATTATGTATGCTAACGTTATTAATGTGCTTACGCTATGTTTAACTGTAATTAAGCAATTGTATTTCATAAGAATGCATAATATGTTACAATAGTGTTTTTCTGCATAGTAATGTTGGCCCGACCATGGGGTTGATGGTCGAGAACGTTACAGTGTGGTATCAGAGCCTAGTTTCAAAGCTGAGTCTGGATGGGCCAGATAACTGGTCTTTGGACCAAGGTTTTGAGAAGAAATTGTGTCTGGAGGACTAATTTCAAACCTCAGAATGTTTCTGAGTGTCAACAGACTACTTGACTGTGTTACAAAGCTTAAGAGGTGTAGCGGTATTATAAAAATGCAGCTGATGTGGTATATGGCCACAGGGAGAGAGAGAACTCCACACCAGAAGTGTTGGAGCCATAGGATCTGTTCGGGAGGAAAGGAGAACCCTCACAACCATCGAATCTGGAGAACGTGCATAAGGTTTAAAACCCTTTGGAGTGTGGAAATCGCGATATGTGAAATCCCGAATTCGTCAGGATCGTCCATTGGAAAGGACGCGTGGACAGAGATCAACCTTTCATTGACTCATGACTTGAAATGGTCTAAGGGTGAGTTCGTGAGAATTCACGAAACATGAATTGACGATTGGATCACAACCGTCGATCTAAGAGAGATCTAGACCATTAATTTTCCAGGAAGAAATCGACATTTCGAAAATAGGGAGGACGAAGGTGGAAAATATTTCGACCTCGTGACACACAAAATCCCGATACGCAAAATGCTGATGAGATCTGAGTCGTCAGATTGTGGGGAATTAGGACTGTTGGATCAAGTAGATGAAAGTTCAGAAGGAGGGTACCAAGTCATTGGCCAGAAGTCCTTGAAAAGCAAAGTTGGACGGTCAGAATTCTCCGAGGAGAACTTACGAAATCACGAGGATCGTAAGATATCCATAAGTTGCAAGGAGGTTAGTGGATGGAGAAATTCGCCACCCTATGATCCAGAATAAACGTGGGTCACTGATAGTGGTTGGTTTGATCCGTTGGATCATTTCATGAATTCAGGGATCGTGAACTTGGAGTGCAAGCCAAATTCTTGGTCACTCCAAGTCCCGAATTGTGAAAGAGATTAACAAGGGTAGAATCAGATGGTGGAGCGCTTCTAGGAAGAAGTCTCAAAATCCCGTGAGCCATCGGATCCAACCAACTAGCGATGAAGTTAGGGATGAAGAGCTTTGACAGGTGTAAGCTTAGAAGAGATCTTGTAGCGCACCTTTTCAACTACCATGGCTTAATCGCTCTTAAAAGGAAACTTTAACACCACTTGGTACATAACTCAACTGTAGCGCACCTTTTCAGCGACCATGGCTTAATCGCTCTTAAAAGGAAACTTTAATACCACTTGGTACATAACTCCTACAGGTATTATAAATCCCATGCATTTAAACAAATAAACACCTTCTACACAAAGTATTCATATGAGTTACTGCCATAATTAACAATCAATAACATTTCATACTAATTCATATACACAGCGGAAATCGTGATAACATAAACAGTAGAGTCATGCAAAACGTGATTAAAACATAATCAGATACTTATCTTTTAACAGTGGTAGAATCCACCAACCAAGTGCAGGCCTTCCACGAACCTCCCAGCCTTAGACCACACTGCTCATCAGCTCAACAGTGGGTCACCCCCGAGCTGGACTAAGCTCCACCATGAGACAAGGAATCCTAGGTTAGGCTGAGGTTATAGGGAAAACAATACACAGCCACAGGAAGGAATTCTCTCCCAGGAACCACCCACACTCACTACCCACAGTCCCTCATTCCCCACATGCCTGTTCCACCCCAGGAGGATACACCTTCTCTGTCACCTGGACAGTCCTTCAGTTGCTAACCTCCCTTGCCTTGGGTTACAGGAACAGACCGGACCAAAAGTCTCTGGGCTCTGTGGTAGCTACAGGGTTCCTTCCAGGAGTTCTCTCCTTCCTCTGCGCACTCTCTCGCCTGGAGAGAATCGCTCACAGACACGACTTTTTCCACAAGCTCAACAATGGAAAAAATGGCTCAGGGTCACGGCTTCGGGACAGAGATCTTACACACAGGCTCGATCTCGAGCAGTGGATGCACACAGATTCTCTAGACATAGCACGAGCTTTTTCCCCATTCAAAACAGAGGTGAAACCGACTCTTTTAGAATTGATCCCAGTTTTCCGGTTCAGTATGGAGGTATACACGGGTTTTTCAGTTCAGAAGGTGTACTAGGTTTTTTCCGCAGAGCTAGGGTGAGTCATACTGCTCAGAGCCCGTACACCCTTAGGCAATCCACTCGAATCAGAGAGTGTCCCTCTTCACGGTCCACCCAAACTGTTTTAGTTGCATGCACCAGGGTCGACACTTGTCGCCCTGGAGACTACATGCATTCCACCAGCACGCATCACCTTCCCTTGGTCAGGAACTTAGGAATAATAATATAAATGACACATGTTCTTTTGGAATAATAATAAAATATTAAATATTATTCCTAGGCTTAAGCACCCCCCCTAGGCTAAACACTTAGCCCCTTTTTCCACCTTCCAGCCCCTAATCCCTTGCCTTCTCTATGGAATCTCAGTCCCCATTCACTCATTCATCGTGGTCGGTCTGCACCTGGCAGTGTTTACAATTTTATTAAATGTTTTTGTATATATACAAGTACAAAATCAGGCCCCGGGCCTCCAACCCTTAGGCTCTATGGCCTAACAATCACATAATCCCACCGGTTTATACAAACTTGGCTCACCAACCTATAACACATATTTACAATTCATTTCATACATCAGATTTACAACTGGGCTCAGTCTTGGGGACATTACAATCCCCCTCCCTTATTTTTGCACTGTCCTCAGTGCAACTTACACTGTCTCTGCAAGCCTTTCAAAATTTTCAAAAAGATGCGGTTACTCTGCCCGTATAAATCCTTCATGCTCCCATGTTGCATCCTTAGGACCGTACCAGGTCCACTGGACCTTTATAAGCTCTATGGCTCGAGTCCGGAGTTGTTTGCTTTTCCTGTCCAATATGCACACAAGATGCACTTGCATGACACCTTCTGGTTCCACTTGAATCACATTCCAATCGATAACATGATTAACATCAGGTACATATTTCTTATGCAGTGAAACATGAAGCACATTATGTGCAGTCATAGATGCAGGTAGTGCAAGCATGTATGCAACTGGCCCAATCCTTTCCAGGATCTCAAATGGCCCACAAAATCTTGCTGCCAATTTGGCGCAACTTCCCAACTTCAGGGAACTCCTGTTAGCCTTCACTTTCAAAAAAACATGGTCACCCACTTTGAATTCTCTATGGGTTCTGTTACTGTCAGTGTAACTTTTCTGCCTATCCTGGGCAACTTTTAGATTCTGTTTAATTTTTATCATTTGATCTTCCATCTCTTTGAGCAGCTCGGGCCCAACTACTGCTCTGTCAGCTGGATTATCCCAGCTCACTGGAGTGTTTCACTTTCTTCCATAAAGTTCTTCGAATGGGCTCATCTTCAATGATGCATGATACCCATTATTGTAGGTGAATTCTACCAAATACAGGTAGTCTTCCCACCTTGATGGTTTGTCCATCACATACATTCTTAGTATGTCTTCTATTACCCTGTTCACCCTCTCTGTTTGACCATCAGACTTAGGATGATACGCTGTACTAAAGTTCAGATTTGTTTCGAATCCCTGGAACAGTCCTTTCCAGAAATTCAAGGTGAATTTCAGGTCCCTATCAGACACAATTGTCTTAGGAATTCCGTGCAAGCGTGCAACTTCTTTTAAAAAGATATCAGTAGCATCAACTGCCCTGTGGGTGGTTTTCAGTGGAATAAAATGGGCGGCTTTAGTAAGCTTTTCCACCACCACCATGATTGAATCATGCTGCTTGTTGGTTCTAGGTAGTCCAGTGATAAAATCCATTATTACCACGTTCCATTTCCACTCAGGAATAGGTAAAGGCTGCAACAAACCTGTTGGGTGTCTATGCTCAGCCTTAACCTTCTGGCACTCCATACATCTGGCAATGTATTCAACAATTTCTTTCTTCATACCCGGCCAAAAATAATGGCTTTTGACTGCTGCCACAGTCTTCTGATATCCAGGATGTCCAACATAAGCCACGTTATGCATCTCTTTTAGAATTGTCAGCTTCAATTCTCAGACATTGGGTACATACACTCTGTTTTTATACAGAAGTAAACCATTAGTTCCTAAGGTGTAACTTTCCTTGGTCTATGGTCTCTCGTGCTGCTGTAGCTTTGCTACAAGACTTCTGTACCGCAAATCAATATTTGCAGCTTCCAAAATTCTGTCTTTCATCTCAGTCTTGTACATGCTAATGGCTGTAGCATGTAATTCATGCACTTTTCTGCTTAGAGCATCAACCACCTTATCTTCTTTCCCTTTGATACGCTTGATATCAAAGTCATATTCGCACAGAAACTCCAGCCATCTGGTTTGCCTCGCATTTAAAGTCGGCTGATCAAATAAATACTTTAGACCATTGTGGTTTGTTCTTAATTCGAATCTCCTTCCCATGAGGTAATGTCTCCATTTCCTCAAGGCGTGGATGATTGCTGCTATCTCTAAATCGTGAGTGGCATAATTCCTTTCATGCTCTTTCAGCTTTCGAGATTCATAACAAATTACAAATCCCTCTTGGCTGAGAACTCATCCCAACCCCTCCTTACACGCATCTGTGCACACTACGTAATCCTTATTTGGATCTGCAATCTTCAGAATTGGAGCACTGGTTAGTAGCTACTTCAATCATTGGAAGCTGCTCTCACATTCTTTAGTCCACTGGAACTTCTTCTCCTTCCTTTGCAAGGAAGTGACAGGGTGAGCTATCTTTGAGAATCTGGCTATAAACCTTCTGTAGTAGCCTGCCAGACCCATAAAATATCTCACTTCCACCACATTCCTTGGCGCTGACCATTCTCGAATGGCCTCAACCTTTTCAGGATCCACAACGATCCCTTCCTTTGATATAATGTGCCCCAAGTAATGAATCTGCCTTTGGTAAAATGAGCACTTTCTCAATTTTGCGTACAACTGGTGTTCTCTCAATACCTGCAGCACCATTCTCAGGTGTTGTTCATGTTCTTCCTCTGTCTTGGAATACACCAAGATATCGTCTAGGAAGACTATGACAAACTTGTCCAAATAATCTCTGAACACTGCATTCATTAAGCACATGAAAACAACAGGTGCATTTGTCAGTCCAAACGACACCACTGTGAATTCATAATGACCGTACCTTGTTCTAAAGGAGGTCTTGCTAATGTCCTCATCATTTATTCTCACTTGGTGATATCTAGATATGAGATCTATTTTTGAAAATATTTTCGCATCCTTCAACTGATCAAAAAGATCATCAATCCTTGGCAGAGGATACTTGTTCTTGACAGTGACCTTATTCAACTGCCGGAAATCAATGCACAGTGTCAACGTCCCATATTTCTTCTTCACGAATAGGACCGGGGCTCCCCAAGGTGACATGCTAGGGCGAATGTATCCCTTCTTTAGTAGCTCTTCGAGCTACAATTACAACTCTTTCATCTCTGGCGTACTCATTCTATAAGGATCCTTCGAAACTGGAGCTTCTCCAGGCATCAAATTTATAGAAAAATCGATGTCCCTCTTCGGAGGTAATCCAAGTACCTCATGAAATACATCCTTGAATTCTTTGAGTACCTCGGGATCTTCCAGATTCGAGACTACATCTCGAGATGCTTCTTCAACCCGAGCTGCATATAATTGACAGCCCTTCCGATAACATTTCTTTAGCTACATGGCTGAGATTTCCCTAACAGCCACAACTCTGGGAATTCCTTGGATTATTACTGGATTTCCCTCTTTGTTCAGGCAGGTAAACCTCTTGTTATGACAATCCAAAAGGGCATGGTGCTGGTCCAACTAGTCCGCCCCAATTAAGCAATCATATGAGCCTAAAGGCAAGATGTTCAATTCAGCCTTATTTCTCATTCCTTTCATGTCCACTGAACAAGACTTAACCAATTCAGTGACCTTCTTCTTGGTCCCTGTGGCCAATTTTACTAACCAAGACTTTTCATGTTTGCTTCTTGTTAAATGCAAAATTTCCACCACTCTAGGATCTATATAACTATGGCTAGCCCCTAAATCAATTAAAATAATAAGTGGTCAGTTGTTGATCGTACCTTCCACTTCAATCATGTGCGATTGAAATTCTGCTTGTTTTTTGTCCAGGGCTGTGTAGATCCTCGACATTCTGCTGCCCATATCCTCCATTGTCTTAGCTTGCTGAACAGTATGGATAGTTCTTGCTTTGTCTTTTTTGTGGGGGCAGTTTCTGTACCTATGATTCGCTTTACAGCCCCAACACTCCATAGGTGGAGACCTTGGCATCTGCTCACTCCCTTCAACTTTCCTGGGGTCTCTAAAAGATGACTGTCCCCAAGGGCTTTTCTTGAAAAAGAGTGGCCTGTTTCCCTTCTGCCTCTGTTCTTTCTTAAACCTCTTCTGGTCATCCCAAGCCTTCCGAAAGGTAGGATTTTCTCTTTGTTGTTAGTATAAGCATTTTGCGCTTCTTATTGTTTCTTCCATAGTTTTAGGATCATCATATTGAATCTTGTCACTAATGGAAGGTGGCAGTCCACTTAGATACCTTTGAATTTTAATAGCCTCGTCTTTGATGAATGGAACATACTTCAGTAGTTCCAGAAAACTTCGTTCATACTCATCAATGGTCATACTGCACAACTTGAGTTCGAAGAACTCCTTCATCTTTCTGTCATAGTATCTTTTGGTCAGGTATTTCTTCTCAAAATACCTCTTAAACTCCTTCCACGTGACCTCTTCCTCTCTGATATGTTGCACCTGAACCAACTGATCCCACCACATGGATGCTTTTCCTTTTAGCTGGTACATTGCAATTCTTCCTTCTGCATGGGCAGAATAATTCTGCAGTTCGAAGTATTTCTTTATACCCAAGAACCATATTTCGACATCT
Source organism: Picea glauca (assembly GCA_000966675.3). Classification (NCBI taxonomy): domain Eukaryota; kingdom Viridiplantae; phylum Streptophyta; class Pinopsida; order Pinales; family Pinaceae; genus Picea; species Picea glauca. The sequence continues at coordinate 14,715 of JZKD02S2302478.1, read as the reverse complement.
TCTTCCTTCTTATGTTCACCATCAAACGTAGGCGGTTTAATCATGTTGATTTCCCTTTTCAATTCATCCCTTCCAGATTTTCGGTGCTTTCTGGTAGGAGACAAGCTCAAACTACTGCGTGTTCCCCTACTAGAATGTCTTTGGGAGCGACTAAGATGTCGGCTACCACTCCTCGACCTCCTTTTCCTCTCGGGAGTCCTGACGCTTCTTGATCTCCTTCTTATCCCAGGGGTTTTACGACTCTTCGTCTTACTTGATTCTCTTCCCTTCTCGAGTTTCCTCTCTATTCTTTCCGGGCTCTTCAAAAATTTTAAGTTTAATACACCCTGTCGATCCCTGACTTTCATGAGCTTTCGACTATCAGCTCGGCGAGCCTGGGCCTCTCTTTGCAATCCTTCAATGATTTTCATTATGTGTCCTTCCTTATCCTTTTCTTTTCCGTGCCCATTGGAGTTCGATCCTTCCACTTCCATATTGACATCCTTTCCTTCCCGTTCGTCTCCTGTTTCGGAGGCAATCTGCACCTTTTCCCATTCCATACACGACGTTGGTTAACTGGAGTCCTGACCCTCGTTGAACTCTACACACGCACTGTGCAATTCAATTCGAAGTTTGTCAGGCCATTAAAACTCCATGAAAAATCCACAACATTTATACGCCAATACGAACAAGAACAAAAGACATTTCGATTCAAATAAGTTTTCTAAGCTCTCATTCGGCTCTGCAATTTTCGGGTCTTCAAAACTTTCGTTTTCGAGATTTCGGGACTTTCGTGCCTTTAGGTTTTTGGTACCCGGGACTTCGGGTTTTCGGTCCACGAGGCTTTCAAACTTGCTTTCCTTTCCAACCCCCGACTTCCGAAATTTCGATTTACTTTACCCTCTGGGCCCACATAACACATTGGTCACCCACAACCACGGTGGCATGTGGCACGTTCATGAGGGTCAATGTCGCTTTTAATGATGTCATTGGGTCCCACCACTCTCGCTTTTCTTCTTGACCCACTGGCACGTGGTACATCTCCATGTGTCCACATTCATTCCTAGTAAAATCCAACGGTCAGATCTTTCTCAGATCTACGACGCAAATCTTTTCGGCGTTTCAGGGTTTCTGGCATAGAAAGTTCGTGCATCCACACATCTTGAACTTCCATTTGCCGAAATCCTGAAATCACTGTCTATTTAACTACTTGATCCAATGGTTAAGTTATTCTCCCCACGATCTACGGTGTAGGTTGTTTCAGGATTTTGGGGTTTTGGGTTTCGGAGCTGTTCACCTCTCGTCACTTCCCATCTCCCAAAACGTCGATTTCTTCCTGGACAATTAATGGTCCAGATCTATCTTAGATCGATGGTTATGATGCAATCATGAATTCACGTTTTGTGAATTCTCACGAACTCACCCTTTGACCATTTCAAGTTACGAGTCAACGAAAGGTTGATCACTCCCCACGCATTCTTTTTGATGGACGGTCCTGACTAATTCGGGATTTCGCGTATCGCAATTTCCACACTCCTGTGCAATTCCAAAGGGCTTTAAACCCCATGCACACTTTCCAGATCTAACGGTCACGAGGGTTCACCTTCCCTCCCGAACAGATCCTAAAGCTCCATCACTTCTGGTGTGGAGTCCTCTCTCCCTATGGACTTATACCACACTGGCTGCGGTTTCATAATGCCGTTATACCTCCTGAGCTTAAAAACTCGTCAAGTAACTCCTTGCCACTTTGGAGCAAACCAGGGTCTGAAATTGTCCTCCCACACCCAATTTCCCCTCGCATTCTCGGTCCAAAGACCGCTCCACTGACCAGTCTAGGCTCAGTGTCGAAACCTTGTCTCTGATACCAAACTGTAGCGCACCTTTTCAGCTACCATGGCTTAATCGCTCTTAAAAGGAAACTTTAACACCACTTGGTACATAACTCAATTGTAGCGCACCTTTTCAACTACCATGGATTAATCCCTCTTAAAAGGAAACTTTAACACCACTTGTTACATAACTCCTACAGGTATTATAAATCCCATTCATTTAAACAAATAAACACCTTCTACACAGAGTATTCATATGAGTTACTGCCATAATTAACAATCAATAACATTTCATACTATTTCATATACACAACGGAAATCATCATAACATAAACAATAGAGTCATGCAAAACGTGATTAAAACATAATCAAATACTTATCTTTTAACAGTGGTAGAATCCACCAACCAAGTGCAGGCCCTCCACGAACCTCCCAGCCTTAGACCACACTGCGCATCAGCTCAGCAGTGGGTCACCCCCGAGTTGGACTAAGCTCCACCCCGAGACAAGGAATCCTAGGTTAGGCTGAGGTTACAGGGAAAATAGTACACAACCACAAGAAGGAATTCTCTCCCAGGAACCACCCACACTCACTGCCCACAGTCCCTCATTCCCCACATGCCTGTTCCACCCCAGGAGGATACACCTTCTCTGTCACTTGGATAGTCCTTCGGCTGCTAACCTCCCTTGCCTTGGGTTACAGCAACAGACCGGACCGGAAGTCTCCGGGCTCTGTGGTAGCTACAGGGTTCCTTCCAGGAGTTCTCTCCTTCCTCTGCGCACTCTCTCGCTTGGAGAGAATCGCTCATAGACACGGCTTTTTCCACAAGCTCAGCAATGGAAAAAATGGATCAGGGTCACGGCTTCGGGACAGAGATCTCACGCATAGGCTCAATCTCGGGCAGTGGATGCACGTAGATTCTCCAGACAGAACACGAGATTTTTCCCCATTCAAAACAGAGGTGAAACTGATTCTTTCAGAATTGATCCCAGTTTTCCGGTTCAGTACGAAGATATACATGAGTTTTTCAGTTCAGAAGGTGTACCGGGTTTTTTCTGCAGAGATCGAGTCAGTCGTACTGCTAAGATCACGTACACCCTTAGGCAGTCCGCTCGAATGAGAGAATG
>JZKD02S2302467.1:0-12370 GCA_000966675.3 Picea glauca | reverse complement strand
ATAAGAGGTGGTAAGTAACAGGTACTAACATGAAAACATCTAATCTCCTAGCAATGGTGTCTGAAGCCCGTCCAACAAGGCAGTCTCTTCTCTATGTGAAGGCCCTTGCTTCCTTCCATCCGATCCGATCCAATGCTCGCTCACTGTATGTAAGTTGGGGGATTCCTAAGTGGGTTAAGTAAAGCAGGCAGTATTGAGAAGTTGGTAAAGAGAAGGTTGGTTGGAGGAGGTAACAGTAAAGGTAAAGTCAAGGTAGGTCAAATAAAGGTAAGTGGTACCAAAGAAGTGATCTAGGGCTAATACAGGTCTAGTTATTTTCATTTTATAAAAATTGAGAGAAACAAATAAAACTAAGAGATTAGATACATGCAACTTTAATAATTGAGATATATGCAATGTTTAGAATTAGATGTGCAAGGCTTAGCTCTACACTAAGGAATCTTTTTAAGTTTTATAGAGATTAGATTTAGATTTGAAAGGTTTAAATATGCAAATGTAACCATCAATTTCCTAGCCATCACAATAGAATTCAATCTCCAATTTAACCTTCTAATTTTCATATGTTCTCTATAGATTTTAAAACATGAAACTTATCATCATAAGAAAAAATGACATCCATAGTAGTGAAGGAAGTCATTCTTCAATGTCTATCGTCAAGATAATGATCCTGTGATTTTAGAGAATATAGAAAGAACATCTATGGCACCGATGTGAAAGACATATTTCTTAAATGTCTATTGTCAAGATAACCATCTTCTTATTTTAGAAAATATAACCTTGTTTTGAGCCAAGATCATATATGTCTCCATCACAGAAGTATGGTTATCTTCTTATTTTAGAAAATATAACCTTGTTTTGAGCCAAGATCATATATGTCTCCATCACAGAAGTATATTTTGGTCTTGGAATCTATATTGCACTTCAATTGTATATTGTATATGTCAAGCTTCACTTGAATATATTATACTTGGTTTCTTCAAAGGACAGTGAATATGGTAACTTTATGTATACAAGCAATTACTAAGAACATTGAATTTTCTAGGTTACCTCATGGTTATAAGTAATTAATAGTTTACTATTTTTTTTATTTTTTATTTTAGAAGAATGTATTTTATATTTAAAAAATATAGCACCATAAAGAATACAAATATGTGTTATTAAGAGAAAGATCTTTCAAGAAAGAGTGAAAATCGATCATTAAGCTAAATGTTTTTAAAGTTAGAGTGAGCTTAATTGAGCAACACGTACATCTCTTTGAAGGAGATTGTTTTTCCTTTTAAATTACAATCTTAAGTCGAGTATTAATCTCTGAAACAAATAGAAGAGAAAACATTGTCACTAAAGACAAATTCACAATGAAACTCTCCCAATATATAATAGACTATCACTTAGATATCTAACCCATTGGCACACACATAGTGCCATTCAATAGATACGGGTCTCCTACTCAAAATGGTGTGAAGTCAATGAGTGAATCCCTTGTAATTGAGTAAGACATTTCGATCTATCAATAGGACCACAACCCTTTACATTGGATTGGGACAATGGAGACTTCATTTCCTAAGAGAGTCACTTTCTACTGGATCTTACTAAAGAAAGTGTGCCTCAACTTGTTCAAAACAAAATTTCAATACTCATGAGTAGAACAAAAATTCCAAAACAAATGCCAAATGGTCTCTACTTGGCCATACAAAGGACATGCATCTTTTGTGAAACTTGTGCAAGGTAAATGCTCACCGAAGAAAACACTCACATATTAAATTAGAGTTTGCAATACCACACAATCCAAATTTTATTATCCATTTTGTTTTATGTTCAAGAAAACCCCACCTCTTGTCTATCTTGATCCAGATTATTTTTGGAATGAAATGAAAGCATAGATATTACAATGAAATACTCATGAAAATTGCCAGAAACAGAGAAATACAACAATGCTTGATTTCTATTAATGAAAGAATTGTAAAGAGACTGTAAAAATACAAAGTGTGAGACTCGTTAGAATGGTGGAAGCTTTATCTCTAAAAAGAGATGTGATGGCTACGCTCATTCGCAAGAATATGATTACAATGAGGATTTGAAGGCCTTTTTATGATAAACATGAATGTCAAAACCCTAGACATCCAAAAACCTAACCTTAGGAGATGAAACACCAAAATTCATGTGGGCCCCGTTTGGGTAAGTTAGAACATTAACTTCTTGGGGTCGTAACTCTTGCATATGATCTTTGTTTTAGGCGCATGACAACCCATTGGAAAGGTATTTTCAAGAACTACACATTACATTGTCAATCTCTGACTCCGTCTACAACTTGACTATGGCGAGCCAAAAAAACATTGTTTAGGGCCCCAAAACGGCCCTGGATGTACAACAAGATGTGTTGACATGAAAACATACAAAATTTTCTAGTTGGATTAGGTGGGAGGCCATCAATATCAACCTGGAAGATGTGTAGGGCTTTAGATAGCCGTGAAAGTGTAGAACGCATAATTACAAAGAAGTACAGAAGAACATGTTGCACTAAAAATTTAAAAGAGGAGCCAGTTGGAACAAGTGGGTGGCCACCAATATCCACCTAGATCAATCCTCCCCCTTTAGGAAGCAATGTTATCCATTTAATTGAGTGCCCAGGGAAGAGGGGAAATCATTTTTTGAATATCGCGCTTGGTGAGTTGTGTGCCTTGTTGGAGAAGTTGTGCTTCTTGGCTTGTGGAAGACTTCCACAAACATGTTGTTGGAGGGGTTGAATATGTTCCACCAACCTGTTGTCTCTGGTTTGGATGGGGTATTATGTAGGCACCATTGCAGGTGAAGAAAAAATATCTTCTATCTCTTTGACAATCTATTTTTGCTTGATAGAAGGTGTTGAGTCTGTAGTGGTTGTAGTGGTCTTATGTGCATCATTTGAACAGACTGTGAAGATGATGAATTTTTCAGTATGAGAGATTACCTTGTGGTGTTTTTTTGGTGGATAAGTAATCAAAACTACCTCTGGTATCCTATAGAGATGACCTCCCAGAGTAATAATGACACTACGTGGTCTATATTTATAGACAACATGATGTTTCCACATATATAGTTGGCCCAAAACAACATCACAGAAATCAAGAGAGGCAATATCACACATTACCTTAGCCTTGAATGGATGGATGCCATAGGACATGCGACATTGTTTGCTGACATGAAGATCTCGTCCCTGGTGAATCCATCCGATGTTTTATGGCTACGGGTGTGGTGTTGTTGACAACCCCAACCATTTGATGACCTAAGTTGAGATGAGGTTCTTCTGGATACCATTATCAATAATGAAATGCAATGGGGTTCCCTTCGCCCACATCTGTGAATGGAAGAGGCGCTCCCCCTCTTCGGGATCTACTGATTTTTCTAGCTGAATTGTTGTGGTCACGACAGTAGCAATGGGGTCTGCGTCAATGATCTGTCTGTTTTCAATATTTTCTGGATTGGATTCTGAATCAGGGTTTGTCTCTGTGTCTTTAAACTCAGCCAACAATGATTGTTTCGAGCGACATTCATCAGTGTTGTGCTAGGGGATTTTATGGAAGTCACACCACTTCCCAGTGTCATTCTTCATCTTTAATTTACCCTTTTTTTTCTTATGTATTGGAATGGTTTTCTAGAGGTTATTTCTTAGGGTCGTCTTTATTGTGCTTTGGTTGTTATAGATTTGCATAACCAAATTCCCATTTGTTCTGGTGCCTAAATTTGTAATCGATTTTGACAGTATATCGATAGGCAACTCCCAATGATGAGATGTTTAAGAAATTCATTTCGGTTTGGATGTACCTATGCAGAGCCCTGCAGTATTTCAAAGGAAGATGTCACTCGTAGTCTTTGATACCCAACTTGGTGTGAAAGGTATGGAAAGTATTTTTGACCTCTGTCACTGTTTCGACCATCTATTGTCGCAGTGTGTTCCATGTCATGTAACTTTTTTCATAGTTATCAACAATATAGTATTGTTCTTTGACCGCATCCACAAAAAAATCCCAAGTGGGCTTGGCCCCATATATTCTAGATTCCTCTGTGGAAATTTTCTCCTAGTAAGTTTCCCACCAATGTTTGACATGGGGGATAGCCTTGAGGAGTTCAAAGGTCATCTTTTCCTTGTTGGAAAAATTTTGAACAGAGAAATAACCTTCTAATAGATTTAACCATTTTTCTAGGGCATCTGCATCTATCTGACCTTCAAATATGGGAATATCAAAATTAACTTGTACCTTGAAGGGAGAGGTTCCTCCAAAATGACCACTTTATGAAGATGTGTTTGTTGCTATCGGAAGGCGTTGAAGGATGTGTGTAAAATTCTCCATCATTTCGTTCCTCTGTCACGCGAGAGCTTGCTCAAGCAAGAGGTTAATAGAATCTTTTGTTCTGACGTTTTTATTTTCTGTTGCCATCGAAGGTTTCTTAGGTGTGTGAGAGTGATTGTCCTCAAGAGAGACAAACTCGAGACCCAAATGGCTATACTCAGACCTCGTCAGAGACATGCAATGAAAAACGATCAAGAGCAGCCTGCTCTGATACCACTAATCCAGATTATTTTTGGAATGAAATGAAAGCAGAGATATTACAATTAAATACTCATGAAAATTGCCAGAAACAGAGAAATACAACAACACTTGATTTCTATTAATGAAATAATTGTAAAGAGACTGGAAAAATACAGAGTGAAGACTCGCTAGAATGGTGGCAGCTTTATCTCTGAGAAGTTATGTGACTGCTACACTCATTTGCAAGAACATGGTTACAATGAGGTTCTGAAGGCCTTTTTATGATAAACATGAATGCCAAAACCCCATACATCCAAAAACCTAACCCTAGGAGATGAAACGCCAAAAGTCATGTGGGCCCCATTTGGGTAAGTTAGTACACTAACTTCCCGGGGTCGTAAATTTTGTAGACGATCTCTGTTTTAGGCGCGTTATAGCCCGTTGGAAAGGTATTTTCGAGAACTTACGCCGTCAAAATTTGACTATGTTTACAGTATGACTATGGTGAGCCAAAAAAACATTGTTTAGGGCCCCAAAAATGGCCCTGGAAGTACAACAATATGTGTTGACATGAAAACATACAAAATAAGACAGTTGGATTAGGTTGGAGGCCACCAGTATCCACCTGGAAGATGTATAGGGATTCAGACAGCCCCAAAAGTGTAGAACCCACAATTACAAATAAGTACAGAAGAATGTGTTGCACTAAAAACGGAAAAGCGGAGCCAGTTGGAACAAGTGGGTAGCCACCAATATCCACCTAGATCATGGCTTCTTCTAAAATCATAAAGGAGTTATAGGGCATCGATATTAGCATTTAGGATTATAAATACAAATAGGATTATCATATCTCCATAACCAATCCCTATAGCTCCCCCTGGACTTTATAGATTAAACTTGAACAAGTCCTTCTAGAATTAACTTCTAAACTCATATTTGTATTATCGTTTCTTATGCTATTTCAAGTACTGGGTTGGCCTGGTGCAAGCTAGACCTTGCCTCTCATGACATGTTAGTTGCAATGAAAATCTGGAAAACAACAATATGTTGACTAGGAGAAATTATTAGAGATATATGCACAACTATTAGGATATGATGTGAAAAGATAAAACGTAGTTTAGCTTCTGGAATATATAAGTTTTATTTATGGAAAATTGATATAACTTGGAAAACTCATATTATTCTAATAGTGGTATGTTACTTTTCCTCTAAAATATAATGCATATGTTCTCTTTTTTTGTATCTAAATGGATAAATTTATTATGTCTTCATATAGAGCTCTAAAGTGTGTGTATTTTCATCGATAATGAATATGTGGATCATATCTAAAAATGTGTTGGCAATAGAGATAAGAATATGGTGTTGAAAAAATGGATTTTTATTTTTCTTATGCAACTTGAACCACAAGGTTTTTCAATTCAAAGTTGAAATCAAAGAAACTAACTCATCCAACACATAGAGCAAAAGAGATAGTCCCACATAGGAACACACATACATTTTATTGCATAAATTCATAACTATGAAAAACTTCCCTTGCCTTTATCATTAAGACCTATGTTTCAAAAGGAAATCTTTAGCATTACAACCTATTTTTCTCTCCCAGGCATAGTCAAGGCACCTTGGCCCATCCCCTTAGTGAAAAAACTTCCTAATGGCACCAAGAACACCACTTGGGAATCAAAGACCCCATAGAGAGAGCATGTGTCATGGTTGGAGACCTTCTTCACAATGCTTGAGACCTAGAAGGTTTATTTTCTTGTGTAAGGCCCTTGTTTTCCTTTTTTACCATGGTTTACGGCCCTAGACCAACCATTAATGCCCAAAACTAGTTAATGGCAACCATATCCCAATTACAAGCCAAATATCCCATAGAAAGGTCCTATGTGGTGTGTAATTGCATATTTCACCATGCTTGAGCCCATTAAGCTTTGCTAAATGCCCAAGGCCCTTATAATACTTTGATGACCATTTTCAAGATGGCATCAATGTCAATGAAAACATCATAATGTACCCTACTAAGCCATTCAAAAGATGTTGAGGATATGCAATTTTTTGTGGATTTTAGGTGTTTTTCATGGCGATTGAAACCAAGAAGCATCATTTAGGGCATAAGGTTGTTGGTGTTTTCTCACAACCTTGGTTAGACCTCTAGACCCATTCTTGGTGCACAACCAATTTAATCATGGTGCCCACGACACCCTTAGAGGAAATTTATAACCAATAAAGGTCTAATGTAGTGGTTCGAGAACTCGCCCCATGGCGCTTGAGGGTAAATTCATGAATCTTGGTCCCAAATTTTGGCAAGCCATGCACAAAAAACTAGCTTATGCGAACCCTCGATCAATGTTTTACCTCAATTGAGATTTTAATCCCTCAATCAAGGTTTTAAACCTCAATAGAGAGATTATAATATCAATCAATCCTTTTAAATCAAGAAAAATTATATATTTGAAAAATACCTCGATCAAGGGTTTTAATATACCTTGATTGAGGGCTTTCAAGGTATTTTAAAAACCTTGATTGAGGATTCGACCTTGATCAAGGGATTGAAAATCAAGAATCCTTCCCCAATTTTGCAAGTTTTCATGGAGACTCAACTTGCAATAGGTGAAATCCTTTCATCTCTCCCATACCAGAAGGTGGTGTACTTGATGCATATATATTCATCATTGAATTCTTTATCCATTGACATATAATTTTCTCATTTTTTGTTTTGTATAAAAAAATTGAAAACTTACACAAAGTTTTTTTCTCCTGAGTAGTGATAGCCCCTAGAGAAAAAAATGTATCTTAAAAACTACACAACCAAAAAAATATAAAAAAAATTGTGTGCACTCTATGGATGTTTCATTTTCAAAAGGGCATTCTTGATTTTTCATTTTTGGTAAACAGGAAAAAAAATTGTTGGAAACACTNGTAGTTTAGCTTCTGGAATATATAAGTTTTATTTATGGAAAATTGATATAACTTGGAAAACTCATATTATTCTAATAGTGGTATGTTACTTTTCCTCTAAAATATAATGCATATGCTCTCTTTTTTTGTATCTAAATGGATAAATTTATTATGTCTTCATACAGAGCTCTAAAGTGTGTGTATTTTCATCGATAATGAATATGTGGATCATATCTAAAAATGTGTTGGCAATAGAGATAAGAATATGGTGTTGAAAAAATAGATTTGTTTTTTTCTTATGCAACTTGAACCACAAGGTTTTTCAATTCAAAGATGAAATCAAAGAAACTAACTCATCCAACACGTAGAGGAAAAGAGATAGTCCCACATAGGAACACACATACATTTTATTGCATAAATTCATAACTATGAAAAACTTTTCTTGCCTTTATCATTAAGACCTATGTTTCAAAAGGAAATCTTTAGCATTACAACCTATTTTTCTCTCCCAGGCATAGTCAAGGCACCTTGGCCCATCCCCTTAGTGAAAAACTTCCTAATGGCACCAAGAACACCACTTGGGAATCAAAGACCCCATAGAGAGAGCATGTGTCATGGTTGGAGACCTTCTTCACAATGCTTGAGGCCTAGAAGGTTTATTTTCTTGTGTAAGGCCCTTGTTTTCCTTTTTTACCATGGTTTAAGGCCCTAGACCAACCATTAATGCCCAAAACCAGTTAATGGCAACCATATCCCAATTACAAGCCAAATATCCCATAGAAAGGTCCTATGTGGTGTGTAATTGCATATTTCACACCATGCTTGAGCCCATGAAGCTTTGCTAAATGCCCAAGGCCCTTATAATACTTTGATGACCATTTTCAAGATGGCATCAATGTCAATGAAAACATCATAATGTACCCTACTAAGCCATTCAAAAGATGTTGAGGATATGCAATTTTTTGTGGATTTTAGGTGTTTTTCATGGCGATTGAAACCAAGAAGCATCATTTAGGGCATAAGGTTGTTGGTGTTTTCTCACAACCTTGGTTAGACCTCTAGACCCATTCTTGGTGCACAACCAATTTAATCATGGTGCCCACGACACCCTTAGAGGAAATTTATAACCAATAAAGGTCTAATGTAGTGGTTCGAGAACTCGCCCCATGGCGCTTGAGGGTAAATTCATGAATCTTGGTCCCAAATTTTGGCAAGCCATGCACAAAAAACTAGCTTATGCGAACCCTCGATCAATGTTTTACCTCAATTGAGATTTTAATCCCTCAATCAAGGTTTTAAACCTCAATAGAGAGATTATAATATCAATCAATCCTTTTAAATCAAGAAAAATTATATATTTGAAAAATACCTCGATCAAGGGTTTTAATATACCTTGATTGAGGGCTTTCAAGGTATTTTAAAAACCTTGATTGAGGATTCGACCTTGATCAAGGGATTGAAAATCAAGAATCCTTCCCCAATTTTGCAAGTTTTCATGGAGACTCAACTTGCAATAGGTGAAATCCTTTCATCTCTCCCATACCAGAAGGTGGTGTACTTGATGCATATATATTCATCATTGAATTCTTTATCCATTGACATATAATTTTCTCATTTTTTGTTTTGTATAAAAAAATTGAAAACTTACACAAAGTTTTTTTCTCCTGAGTAGTGATAGCCCCTAGAGAAAAAAATGTATCTTAAAAACTACACAACCAAAAAAATATAAAAAAAATTGTGTGCACTCTATGGATGTTTCATTTTCAAAAGGGCATTCTTGATTTTTCATTTTTGGTAAACAGGAAAAAAAATTGTTGGAAACACTGTAATGTGTATAAAATGCAATTCAAATATTAATTTGTTCACTTCAAAAAGTAGTAAAAATACATATTTTCAAAGAAGAAGAAATTCGCTACTGCATTCTATGTATATTGTGGTCATATAATTTTTTTTGAAAATGATACATTAAACATTGATTTAGCATTCGGAACAAAAGTGACTTGTTAACTTTTATGGAAATTTACAAGGAAAAGTATTTAATGAAATGTAGATTCAACACATTAAATGATATTAGTACTTTTTGAAAAAAATAGACAACACAATTATCTACAATTTTTTTCACTGCACATCAAAATTCACAATGCATATGGGTAAATTCATGAAGGTGGGTAACACTTTCATGACAATCAGATCTCCAAAATTCCAAAAGACATGTTTTCAAGCGAACTAATATTTTTTTTCGGCTGAAAGATTTTTTTTTCATCCAAAATATGTTTCGGCCGAACCTTTGAATGTCAAATCGAATGGTACAGTGACGATGCCCTCGATTTTCATGTACAATTTTAGCCGGAAGGATTTTTTTCATCCTAAAACCTCTTTTCGGCTAAAAGCTATTTCGGTTGAAAAGATATTTCGGCTGAAAGACAATTTCGGCCGAACTATTGTTTCGATCGAAATATCTTTTCGGTCGAAAGATTCTTTTGGCCGAAAAGATGTTTATATATTTACCGCACATCGTGATTGTTATGGTTTTTTTGAGTTCTTGGCTAGTGTGAGTGATAGTGTTTGGTGGTCGTGTTTGGCGTGGTGTTGTTGGCGTTGTGTTGTTGGCGGTCGTGTTTGGCGTGGTTTTGTTGGCGGTCGTGTTTGGCATGGTGATTGTTGGGGCTCTGAAATGTCCTATTTTCATCCACCTTTCCCTTCATCATTCTTTACATTTCATCGCCCCATTAACCTTTCATGATATCATTTCCATAAATATACTTGGGTTTCACCTTATTGTTCTCCACTTTATTCATTTTAGTATTAAAAAGGAATTTGTGATTAAATGTTAGAAAATTGACATGTTTTCATATATATCTCAAAAATGTGTGAGCTTTGTAATGTGTAGGAATATATGAAGGATTATTTCAAAAGGACTTCTCGAATACTTCCTCCACCATTTCAATATTTGAGGAGATAATTCAAGCCCATTTCAAGGAGAAGATTATGGAGATTTGGTTGGAATATCTTATCCAAGATATATGAGAGATATGTGTGAGGATTTGAAGGAATTATATTTTGTAATAATGGGAAATAGGTTGAGAGAAAAGTGGATCTGTAATAATGAGATGGCTATCTTATCTTCAAGGCCCTCATGTATAAAAGAGAGTGCTCTCTCTTCATGAGGATTCAAGTAGGAGAGAATTCAATTAGAATATTCAATTAATTAGAGTTATTTTGTAGTCATTTAGTAGTAGTCTTTAGGATTCAAAAGAGAAAGGGATTCCTAGCTTTGATTCATGGATTTGGTTTTCACGCTTTCATTATTTTGTTATGAAGATTGATTTGATTATTATAATGTAAGATTGCTTCATTGGCGTGAGCCCACATATGTTGTTGTGTCATTCAACTCTTCACATGTTGTATTTTCTTTTCCTTCATGTAATTCATCATTCCTAGATTAATTTCATTTACGCAATTTATCATTCTTAGAGTAATTTAATTTACGCAACTAAATTAATTCAATTCCAAGTCTTGTGTTTCAATTTCCTGCATTAGATTAATGATTCAATTTTAGTCGTGTGTTAGATTAATGATTAAATTTCAGTTGTAGCTTAAACATTAGATTAGATTAGTCCCACTTCAATCTTGCATATACTTTGTGTGTGCTTCGTCAGTTTACAAACCCCGGGTTGACAAATTAAATAGTTGGGCAACTTCTACAACTCAATTAATACAACATTAGTTCAGCCCAATATAACGACTTTTGTTCCCTTGTCACGATTGTTGTTACTTTTGTAAGTAGTGTTGTTCATTTGAATGGAAAAATTGTTGTTCCTTTTGTTACGATTACTGTCCCTTTGTAAGGGTTGCATCTCTGGAGGACGGGTATTGAAAATGAAAGCTAAGAACCTACGTAGGAGAAAATTAAAATGCTTGTGCCAGTGCCTACCTTTGGATGATGGATAGAGGTTATATTTTAGGACATCTTTAGAGCCCAACAATGATGTTGGTGGGCAGTTCTGTGGGCGGGCAGACGGGTGGAGCTACAGGTAAGCTTAGTTAAATTTAAGTTTGTTTAAATTTTATTTCTTTAAATTAGTAGTTTGAGTGTGACTTGGTCACGAGGGGCTAGCCTTGTGGCCAAGCCGTGGGGATGCAATCATCTTGGCCACATGGCTAGCCCCCCGTGGCTAATTCACAGTCTATGGGTTGTGACTTGGCCACGGGGGGCTAGACCTGTGGCCAAGTCGTGGGTGTGCCAACGGCTTGGCCACAGGGCTGGCACCCCGCGACCAAGTCACAGTCTACAGGATGTGACTTGGCCACGGGGGGGAAGTCCTGTGGCCAAGCCATGGGAACACCCATGGATTGGCCACAAGGCTGGCGCCCTGCGAAAAAATCACAGTCTACGGGATGTGACTTGGCCGTGGGGGGTTAGCCTTGTGCCCAAGTCATGGGCATGCAAACAACTTGGCCACAGGGCTGGCCCCCCACGACCAAGTCAAGAAAGCCATGATGAACTCTATGAAGTTTGAGAACAAGATAGATGGAGCCTCTAACTTCAGAGCATGGAAGACAAGGATTGACCTCATCCTTGCTAAGAATAAAGTGATGGATATTGTTAAAGGAAAGATCGTGAAGCCAGAGTTTAAAGAAGGAGAAGAGAAGGAACCGCAGAACATTGTAGCTATGGAGAAGTTCAAAGACGTTGACATCAATGCCATGAGCATCATAGTGGATTCCATAAAAGGCCACTTGATACCCTACATCTCCCATCTTGAATCATCGAAGAAGATGTATGATGCCCTAACAAATCTCTTCTCAATCATAAACATTGGACAAGTCATGAGTCTGAAGAATGAGCTCTGTGACATGAAGATGAATGATGATGATAACATAACATCATACTTTGTAAGGATCTCCCAGCTAAGAGATCAACTACAAGCTATTGAAGAGATCACTTCAGAAAAGGAATTGGTGAA
>JZKD02S2302456.1:0-33689 GCA_000966675.3 Picea glauca | reverse complement strand
GACCTAAATATGTCATTGCACGAAATATGACCTTAGGTCATGAGATGAACTATCCAACGAATCTAGGCAACAAAGTTTCAATAATTTTGATGAACTATCAATACCATCAATGAGAAAATTCATCGCAAGAGCGACGAGATCTGAGTATTTTTAAAAAAAGAGATTAATATTAACACAATATCTAATGCATTACAAGGAGGAATTGCCTAAATAATTTGACAATTATTGATATTCAATATGAAGGATATGTAAGATTACAAAGTGACATAAGATTATGCACTAGGGAATACATGAAAGATGATTAATGCAACCATATGCCCAAGAAGAAGAAAAAATAGTTTAAGGAAGTGATAGGTGAGAAGGCTTTCAAGACAGATGGTACACCATATAAACTATATTTAATAAAATGGAAGGACTAAATTATAGAGGAAAGCACTTGATGAGAGGCAAGATAGAACCACCTTGCTCATGTTACACGCTCCTTCCTTGTGGATTGGACTTCAATACATACATTAATATTGGCATTAAAGGAATGAACATGAACCAACACAAAATATGATAAACTACTATTTCAAATTGATCACATATCTGACAAATACATAATCAATAAACTAATTGTTACTGGAGTCATCAGCTTAATTATTTCACCTTAGTTAATGTGGATTATTATTTCTCGCTACCCCCTCTCAACTATATATCCCTAAGGAATATGTCATCATCTTAACACCCAATCACAATGCATAAAAATATAATATCCAAACATAACACAATTTTTTTAATTAGGGCCTATGTTGAACTTTAGGAAGGGAGAAAAATAAAGCCATGTAGGGGCATTTTAATCCATCAATGCCAAAACTATATGTCCCCCCATAGAAACATAATTATTTTGTACTTTCTACACATCATAACATATATGAAAATTTAGGGAGGCATGCGTCATAGGAGATACGACTTGAAACACAGTAAATACGAGAGTTAATATTATTGACAACCTATGTCCTATACTACACATAGCCTATTAAGGATTTTCAAGTTTTAAAAAGTGATGAAAATACAACAAATACAACAAATATGACCAATTCTATGCTTTTATTTCTTCCTCAAATGTAATAATCGATTGATTACATTCATAGCATGACAAAAATATTGGAAACATTATGAAAAAGGTTGGACTAGTTTTACCTAACCTTGCCCTAAAGTTATCAAAACTTTACAAGTGAAAGATGAAATCAAAATATGAACAAAAATGAGCAAGTTTTAGGTAAAAAATTACAAGTTTTACCTCGCCTTGCCTAAAAGTTTTCAAAACTTTATAAGTGAAAGATGAAATAAAAATAAAGGAGAAAAATGAGCAAGACTCTATTTCAAATGAGCATTGACCCTCCAATTTGACAATGATTATGAAAATATTAAAATATTAGAAACAACCAAATATATTGTATCAAAATAAATAAAAAATTAAATAGCTTGTACACCTCTAACTTAGAGGAGGCAATATATTTCATGAATGATCTTTAGATCTCTATGGGTACTCATGCCATCATTAAATGATGTTAGATCCAAGAGAATATACATAGATTGAAATATGAGCTGAAATTTCCCATGAAATAATTAGCCAAATCTTGGTAGTACCTATGTTTTCCACATTTTCATCCCCTTTTTATCCCTTTATATGGAAATGAAGCAATTCATAGTTAAAAATCGATTTTATATATTAAAGTAATAAACAATTAGTTTTTCATCCCCTTTTTATCTCGTTAAATACAAGAGTGAAATAACAAAAAATTCCTTGTTCCTTTTAACAATGAATGTTAAAAAATAAAGGAAGGTTGAAAGAGGCACTAAGACATATGTGGAAAATTTATTAGGACATATGTTGAAAATTGATTAGGATATAAGAACAAGTATTTATACTATGCTATTAGGAAACTATTAAGAGTTAAAATACATCTAATTTTGAGCTAGCTAAGATCATGGCTCAAAGGTCATGTTATTTATATACCCATGTTCTCACTGTGCCTTGGGAGGCTTGCATAACAACTTATAAATATTTGATTCCCTCGTTCATGTACTCATAGCAATTCAATGATCCATAACACTCTCCAAATCATTGTCCCCCAAAAGGGGATGAATAGTAAAAACCCATTAGTATCCCATTAGTACAACTTTTCTATCACTCAAGGAAAGGAATTCCCTACCCATAGGGGTGTCAACTCACTAATAGATAGATACCTTACCTTTCTCTTTGAGCTCCTCAAACATTGACTAATATCAATCAAGACCGTCAAAGGTGCTAGCTATTGTTACTTAGGAGTTCAACATAGCTCTAGGTTATAGGTGCATGTCTGTATTTATTTCCATTTACAAGTTCTCCATTTATACCCCTAATCTTCAACGAGTCAAGGAGATTGGTGAGGCCATTTGAGATGACATTTACGAAAATTTCCTTTGCATCACATGCATTTTAACTTCAATATTCTAATCACTTAGGCCCACAAGTTTTTATTGGAAAGGGGAATTTGATGCAAGAGCGTTGTTGATAGGAGAAAAGCCATTTGTGCATCTAGGCACAAAACGAGAGTATGTGTGAACATATGTTAGATTTGACGTATATGTGCGAGGTAACAATGAGCAGGATCCAAACAAGATATGTAGAGGGAAGTCAACACAAATGAAGGTTGGGAAATGCATAACTAAGGATGGCGCATAATAAATAGGTTCAAGGGTAGGATGCATAGAATAAGGTTTCACACATGAGGTTGTGCAATGTAGTTGAAGGGATTCACGAGGAATACCAATAGTAATTTATAAAACCATCAAGAAGGAAGCTTTTACAACCTACATATGGATGTATTAGTTATATTATAGTGGTGGAGACATATATAAAGGTGGATATATTGAAGGATATTAGGTTGGATGGAATCATTAATGAGGATACCCATACAATATGACTTTATTTATATGTAACAAATAATAATAATGATAATTGAAGAATATGTATTAATCTGATCAAAGTAACTAACTTTTGAGAAAGAAAACATGATGAACTTACCTTAGGTCCTATGTTCAAAGTAGATCCATAGCTTGAAGTGATTTCACGTATTCTTGATTGCTTCTTCTGAAACCTGCAAAAACTTGTGCACACAAGACTACAAGAAAAAATAGTTATATTGATAACTAACTAATCAACTTGATCAAATGTAGAAAGATTCATTACGATTGGTATTCTAAACATGTAATCATTCAACAATGATGAATCATATATCACAAACGCTATATATCGAAGGAATGTGCATCTCATATGCGACAGTCTGAATAATCTCCTCTTGTTTTCGAGAATAATTTATTGGAGCCATCTGATCTTGGAGAAAACCTCCCTCGATCTGAAGGAGAAACAACAAAGTCAAAATTGACTATGTTGTTGCTCCGTTGTATCGAGAGAGGTTTTCTCCAAGACTAAATGAATCCAATCAATTTTTCTCTATTGAATAGGGCCAACCATCTGAAATTGGAAGATCCTATGGCCCCTCGCCCCCTCACATCACTCTCAATTCCCTAATACCTAATTTATATTCTAATAAAAAATGTGCATTAAAAATATTCAAAATTGATAAAAAGTGATTGTAAAGCTATAAATGAGGTTTATCATTCAAATGCATATGTCATAAAAAAAGTTTTTCTAAATGATATTTATCATCAAAAATATGCTCCAAATATACATCGATCTATCTTATAAAATTATTATACATCATAAATTTATTTTAGTCTTTAGTTTTCTAGTCCAGTTTTTAAGTAAGTCATCAACCTCCATGTCTTTGTTTTGCAGGGGCTCTTCAACAATTTATATTGCTTTAGTCCTCTCACGTCGAGTATGCCTAGTATCGTACCCATGGTGTGGAGGTTGATTTGAGGGGCCATCGCCTACAAAAACAAAAAATATTTAATTTATATGGCCAATTTTTAAATATCATTGAAGTAGTTGATTAATATTAAAAAAGCACCTCTGCAATGTAATTATTTACCTAGTCCATTAGTGGGCACTGTTGGAATGGCTACCCTGTAATCCTGATCTTCAGGTCATGGAGGCTCAACTAAAATATTCTCTGACATTGAAATGAAAAAATCTATAAGGACAAAACCGTAAATGTATAAGTAGTAAAAATTAGAAGTACAATTTTTTTAAGTAGATGATTAATATAAAGTAATTTTTCCATCGTGGTCCTCAATCATAGGAACATCGTCAGGATGTACCCCACTAGGATGGTGATTCTTGGGATCACCATGATCTTCTGGTTGTGTTGCACTATGGAGGGCACTCATACCTAGGGTTGGCTGCCAAGTTTCATCTAACAAATACCTCGTATATTTTAAATATTCTCCTTTTGCAGAGGCGACCACTTTTTTATTGAAGGTCTCTACTCCAAAGATAACTTCAAGATAATCCAAAAAATTTCTTTTGAGGTTGGAATTCTGGAAATTCCACCTCGTGCGTACGGTTTCCCCAAAAATCAATAAGGCCTTTCTCTCAAGGTGCCTATAAAAATGGTCGTTTCCTACATGAAAAAATCTATGATCATTAATTTAAAAATAATAATCTTGATGATTTATGTTTGATATGGACAACATGAAATAGTTAAAATATGAAAAACAACTTGGGAGTCTTATTTTTTTTAATGGAAGTCTGTTATCATCAACCAAAAATATGCACGGAAGGGTCCTCGTGTTGGTCACATGTCTAGCTCCAGGAAATGCACACATATCAACCACATCATCAACATCATCTCTGTCACCATATCTACTAGAGGTTGGTCGTTGTGTGTATTTTGGAGGTGTGTGTCATGGCTTCCATCTAATGGTGTGGAAGATGGAGAAGTAAAAAATCTATCAACTATATGATGGCTCGTGTTAGGACTCTATGGTGTTTCTGTAGCACCACTACTATCGACACTAGGATAAAAAAGCTCTAAATATCTATATACAAGAAAGAAAATGTTTTTTCGTTATATAATGTAAAAGTTAAAAAATAAACTATCATAATTGAACTTATTAGTACATAAAAAAAATCACTTTAAATTATGGTTATTACTTGATATGTCCTAAGTTGTGTCATAACCAAATTGGTCCTTTATATGACATCTGGAGTTTGATCTACATGGTATAACAAGCGATAAAGTTCCTTGTTCGCTTTAATGATCTTATTTTTAATCATTACCATTGGAGCAAGGGATGAATACAACTAATTCTCATCGAGGGAATCATGATCATCATATCCTGCAGACTACATATTTCAATAAAAACAATGTTATTTCAGTTATATAAACAAATGAAATAACTAATCGTCACACAAATAAAATTATATAAAAAAATAATAAAATTCACGTAGAATCAAAGTCAAATTTGTTAATCGTTTACATGTTTTGCAGCTTCCCCTTTTCCACGATCATCCTGCCACATTCTAATATAATTAGAAACCCAAAACTTTAAATTTTTTTTTAACGATAACAAAAAACTAATTGCCACACAAATAAAATTATATAAATAAATAATAAAATTTGCATTAAGTGTAAATCGAAATTGTTAATAATTAACATGTTTTGCGGCTGACACTTTTCCAAGATCAACCTCCCACATTATTATAAAATTGGGACCATAAAATATTTCAAACATTGTTAAAGATACAAAAAATATAATGCAATAAGTATAGGTTTCTTAAAGAGGTGTTGCATAAGTACCCACACACTAATAGTCGATGATTATATTCGATTCAAATGGTAATCTACTAATAACTCTTCCCCAAGAGCTATATTTTTTATCTTGCACACGACTACCTAATTCTCTTCCAGACCCTCATATATGCAATTTGATTGCTTGTCTGTTGTCTCAGGTCGTGTGTTGTTTATAAAACCTGTGATATCACCAGAAGCATTAGGCCTTCCATCAATATATATAGTGGCTCCCTTTTTTTTATCATTGCTTATTAGTTGTATATAATTTGTGGCAAGTGTATATCTTCGCATACTTTGCATGTACCAAACCACCCACATCAAATCATTATAATTGTAACACAGTCTGACATAGTCCATCAATTTAGTTATTGTATTGTATTTTACAATTATTCCATCCATGTAAAATATGCCCAGGCCATGTAGGGAGGATGGTGCAATGCGATATGTCCTATTGTTGACAATGAAGTCAATGTCTCATGGAATTAGTTCTTTATGTGCCCATTGTTTCACCAGATGATTATACATGAGTGACACCTCTATGTCTTCTATGCTCTCACCATCATAAGAGCATGATCCTCCTTCGGAAAGAAAAAATTCCATGCGTCTACGGAATTTTCTTCTAACCTTTTCACCTCTAGTGGTCCTTGTTCACGTATCATATGATCTACTAGATGAATTCACATTTCCCTTGACTATTTGTCTTGAGCTTCCCTCACCCGAGGAATAAATATATGACAAGTACATGTTTGGTTGTATCTTCAGTCAATTGAATCGGATATATAGTTAGCCAAGATTGTAAGAATATAGTGAGATATCTAAAATGATACAATGAAATCATCAACTCTCCTAATTGAATTGACCACATTGGAACTATGCTAAGCGGTTAAAGAAGTTATTTTTTGTTTTCTATCAAAGGTCCTCTATTTAAAACTTAGTTTTAGGCTAATCTTGAGTGACAAAAATTAGGTTCAGAATCCCCTAAGTGGGCATGGAAGAGTCCAAGTGCGATTCACTTTATTAATAGATGAATATAATACAATGATTAAATGATTAAACTATGCCAAGATAGGAGGATTTTACAATTAAAAAGTGAAGTATTAATATATCTATGTAATATGCAAGGAGAAGGTGAATATTCTTGTAAACAGGTCATTCACAATTATGAGTAAGTTGGATGATAATAACATTTTCATCACTTGGATTGATAGCCTAAAATTATGAGGTGGGAAACTTGAGTATGAGTCCTAAAAGTATTTTGTAGGCCCTAATGGTTATCCTTGGACCATGGTCAGGTCCCTAATACCAATCCCTAGTGTGAAAAACCTCTTAATGGCGTCCATATGTGCTTGTGGGGTAAAATATCCAACTACATGTCTTATGTGATGTTTTTAGATCCTATACATGGTCCATGAACCATAAAAGCATATTTTATTCCATAATACATGATTGGTCTTTAACCTTGGTGCTTTGATTCTCTGTTCATGGAACATATATTGAAATATGTATATGGTAATTGAAGCCCATTATTTCCTCCTATTACCATGGTCAATACCTTGAGACCCATCCATGGTGCACAAAACCTTATAATGGCACCCATATCTCAATCAAAGGCCAAACATCCCCTATAAAGGCCCTCTATATTGGTTCAAGGGATTTTTCATGGTTAATCATCTTTAAAATATTTATTAATTTCTTAATATCCTTTATTTTCTCCCATGACCATTGTTGAGGTCTTAAGACCCATCCATTATGTCTTTTGAAAACTTTCTAGTAGCTCTCATATCTCATTTGGAGGTCAAATATTCCATATAGGGGGTTTGTGTGGTGGATCAAAGTGTCATTCATGGAGTATGATCCCTAGAAGATTAATTTAGATCCTACAATATTTTTTTTCCTTCATTGACAATGGTCAAGTCCTTGAGACCCATGCATGGTACACAAATTATCTTAATGATTCCCATATATCACTAAGAGGCCAACGATATGGGTTTGCATGGTGGTTTGAGGCATAATTTAGGGACCAAGGCCATATAATCTTAATTTTGGGTCAAATACTTGAGATCCATATCTTGTTTGTAAAACCTCTTAATGGTACCCATATCCTATTGAAGGACAAAGGTACTTTCTAAAGGTTTTTGTGGGTTTGAAGAATATTTCCCATAAGAACTATAATATTCATTTAGGAATTAATGATCTTGTTTTCCTTCCCCAATCATGGTTAAGGTCTTGATACCTATCCATATTACACAAAAACTCCTAATGTAACCCTTATCCCACTCATATGCAAAAGATACATTTTAGACGACTTGTGTTGTAATTCAAGGCCTTGATCATTGCCCATTAGTGCAAAAATATTCTTTTAGGTTTTAATTCGCAATATTTGTCCCCCAACTGTGGCTAAGTCCTTGAAACCCATAATTGATGCACAAATGTCATAATTATTCTCATATCTCACTTAAAGGACAATGATGACATATATACAAAATACTATATGGATCATGGTGTTTTTTATGGCTCTTGATCCCTAAAGGATTCATCTAGGGTGAAAGGGCCTTATTTTCCTCCCTCAACCATGACCAATACCATATTAAGACCCATCCATAGCATGTAAGAACTCATAATGGTATCTATATTCCACTTGGGGGATAAATATTACCTCTAAAGGTCCTTTTTCATGGTTTGCACTCATGTTCATGGAAAGTGACCCACATAGATCCCTTCATGGTGTAAGGAACTTATTTTCGTCCCTTGGCTATGGTTAAGGAATCAAGACCTATCCCTACTATACAAAAACTCTTGATTGCATCCATATCCCTCTTATATGCCAAATATACACTTCAAATGTTCAATATTATGGTTAGAGGTCTTGATAATGGATCATTAGGTTAAGAACCTTAATTATGGCCTAATTCCATTAATTTCTCCCCTATCCATTGTTTGAGACTTGTCCCTAGTGCATAAAACCTCATATTGGCACCCATGTCTCCCTCTAAGGACAATTGGGAGTTGCGATCATAAATGATGGCCAAAGGTAAGGTAAAATTACTCCATACAGGTTAAAATAAGAGTTTGACAACTTTAGAGGCACCAAAAGTGTTGTGGAAAGTTATGAATACTAGCTTCTTCGCAAATTTGTATAGTAATTCAAAGATTCAATCATGTTTCCATTGGGTGGTAGGATAACCACTAACAAAATACATGAAGGGAATTGACAATGGTTTTTACAACCCAATCCATGCTAGGTAGTTAGTGGAATGGGAAATGGTTGTGAAAAAATTATGCTAGGTAGTGGGTGGATATTTCAGTTTGTCTTACCAGATTCCTGTGCCCCTTTTTTCCAACCAACAAGAGTGTTAAGCAAGGGTTGTCCTCCATGAGATAGAAACAAACAATCTTCCTTATGCAAATAATGTAAATGTATTGATCAAGTGCGTTGGCACATGTAACATGATTATCCACCATGAAAATAAATTCGAATTGCCATGTATAAAATTCGAGTTGAATGTATAGTTTGAGTGGAAAACTCAAGTTGTAAAAGGTCGAGCTGCATCTCTAGTTTGATTTGTCAAATTCAATTTGTATAAGTTGAATTGCTTGCCTAGTTCGAGTGGTCAAATCCAAATTGACAAGTCATGTTGCATGTTTCATTTTGCATTTTTGATTTTGCATGTTGCATGTCGAGTTGCATGCATGTCAATTTGCATTACATTCATGTCTAGTTTCATGTTGAGTTGCATGTTGAGTTGGCATGTCATGCAACGTCAAGGCTCAAGGACACGTTTCCATAACATGCAAAGTTTAGTTACAAGTCCAGTTGATCTAGGAAGCCAAGTCCAAAAGGTGAGTTGTAATGGCATGCATTCTCTCCCTAATTCGAGTTAACTCCTCACTCCTTCCTACATTTAGTATATACAAAATCTGACCTTTATTCTTCACAAATTTGTTATGCAGCGTAAGAGTGAAAGGGAAAAGGCAACAAAGGAGTTAAGAATTTAGGTGAAAATAAATTTTATTTCTTCTTAAGCCCATAGTAGGCATATTGATGTCAAAATTTGCATAATACTCAACTTCATAGTGAAATGAGCTCATCAATGACAATTGAGGAAAGATTTGAATATTTAGGTTCATGGGATATTTCATACTAAAAAAGGACAAACATTAATCTCAAAATGATTTCCTATATCAACACTGATCTTAATCTATACTTAAACAACAAAACATACTTAAAAAACATATACTAATCCTTTCTTTTCTATATCTATATACGATGCATTCATTACATCATTTTTGTGAATTTAGATACGGGATGTGGTAATGATCTTAAAAACATCTAAAATTTCAAAATTTGTGTGATGCACACTTTTGTTTGGATAGAAAAGAGGTTAAGGGAATGTTCTCTTATTGTAATTTTATTATACTTTAGTACTTTAAAATTCAATATGAACATAGCCTAGGTTCAGGGAGTGATCTATAAATTGATAATTGAACAAACGATCATTAAAATCAATTTCTCTACAATAGTTGAACCCGACTTCTTCATCATCAATGAATTTATCTATGATCTTATCATCACAAGGTAGAATAGAGTTTGTCCTATATCCATATCTTGGATGGATATCATGTAAATTATCATAAACATAATCATCAAAATAAAATCCATTACAAAACCATGATTCTAAAAATGGATCAAATATAGGATAACAAATTATATTTTTCATTTTTTGTGAAAAGAAAGATGGGAGTTTCAAAGTAAAATTCAATGAAAGGTAAGTAAAAAAAAACATATCTATTAGGAAAAAGAGTCTTCAATTGGAGTATGACCAACAAATTCAAGATATGACTAATAAGTAGCTTCCTTGATGTTAACAAGGAAGATTACGAGTCTTGAGATTCATGTACCACTAGATAAAGGAACAAATATTCATGAAATTCAAAATGATTTTTTGTGTCAAGATTAACCTTCACATGTTGGTTCTCAAGGGTGGTAAAGCACTTTTTGAACATTTGATAGAGTTTACTCCAACTAAAAATGGACTTAAGATAAACCATTAAGGATCTCAATGTTTAAGAGTAAGGAGAAAAATGTAAGTGGATGTAAGGAATCATAAATTCTATAAAGGACACAATACTAACCAAAGTGTTTGATTTTATCATTTGGATTTTCAAATGGGAGGCATTTGAATGTTTGATAAATCAATAAAGGACTTTGATCTAGAAGCTCCTTATTAGGTTTCTTCAGGACTTCATAAGGGATGATGGTGGGTCAATAATGATGAATCATCGTTGAGATCTAAAGAGGGAGATTTTAAGCAACAAGGTGAGTAAGCTAGAAAAAATAAGGGATAACATTGTTTCCAATATGATCAACATTTTTGTTGATGCTCAAAATGGACATTTCCCAAGTTGTCCTTCTTGTACAATTGAGATAGACAAAATTAACATTAAAACATATCTCCATGATTGTGGGAACTGATAGTCTCAAGGTCAATTGATGCACTAAAAATATTATTATAAAACAAAACAACAATTTCGGTTAAAGTAACAGCGTAGACCTTTCAATAATTCAATTAGTGAGTAGAACATCTATTTTAATTTTTCATAATGGATATCAACAAAAAATCCTAGTGAATGGATACAAGAAAGAGATGAGAGAAGAAAAATGAATAATCAAACTATTTTTGCATACAGAATGTAGCATTATGCATGATTATTGCAACAACTCAGAGCTTATAAGAAGATGATTTTCTTTCAAACATATTGACAATAGAAACAAGTGTATGCAACTATATTGTTTGTATAAATATTCAGCGTGGAATAGGATCCTTTGCTTACTATTCTGACCCAAAATAGGGTATTTATTGGCAATATTCTTAAGTTGCAGTGCCAAGAGGATTCCCTTAGTATATTTCTAGCACCATTCAACATTTCTTATAGCAGATTTAGGACAAAATTAATGGGAGCAACATGAAGGAAGGAATGGTTGTAATTAATACATTGGGAGAAGATCCAACAACACATAAACAAGGCCCAATTACCTTGAGAAGAGTCCAATAATGTTTTTTCTGGTGTAACACCCTTGCTTGAAAGGATATTATTTTGTTCTCAAGGAGTMGAATCATTGAATGTATTAATGAGCACCCCACTATCTTGGCATCCAAATCCACTTTTGGAGGAKCTTCTAGACTATAAGTAACATGTGAAAAAAACACTCTTGTAGGGTTGGTTAAGAGGAATAAGGGAGAAAAATCCATGTTTCTATAAAAGGGAATGAAATCTATGTTTCTATAATCYCTGYTATCCCCTAGCCTAGGGGATAGCTAAGGAGATTATGTCYCGAGGCCCACAAGTCCTAGACATGGAGTACCGAGATCYRGATTGACTTGAGCGTGGCCCTAGAGGGCCCATCCTTTTCTTCTTCAGCGCCTACACTTTKTCAGCAACAACAAMATCCATCACATCAGCCYRGTCTTRCAACATAAATGGGTCTTGTTCCATGAGGTAATGAGTCTAGGTATAATGGCATGTGTCACTCTGATTCTCAAAACATTTGAATATGTGCATTTAATTATTTTTTCTTCTAACTTGTGCTTGGACCTTATACCTTTCCACTTGATCACACTTGGGGGAATGGCATAATGCCCTAGTAATATGGTTCCCATAGGGTTTGAGTTTCCACTGGGGGGATTCATGAAAGGTCATTGTCCATTCCCACCATACTTACCACTTTTCATCCTTTTCCCGCTCATCCATCCCATACACTAGTCTGGGCATTGGGTTGGACAAACTATCAAAGGGTTGTACCTTACCTTGTGGGAATAAGGGGCTAAAGGCCAATAGGGTAAAAGTAGTTGGAAAAAGATAAAATAAAAAAGAATGAAACCTTGAGATGCTTCACGCAGGGATCCTCAAGAAAGAAATAAAAGGCTTCTCAACAAGAAACATACGGACCCATAAAAATAATAAATCAAGGCCTAGTTAGAGGATAGGGGTTCTTATCATGAGCCAACCTATTAGGTCCATGGGAATGTAGTGGAATGACACTACCATTCAGTTGGTCACCACGCTAGGTAGTGGCTCTTGGTGGAATAACCAATAGGGTCTCATCACGATCCAACCTTCTCATTTCCGTGAAATGATTATGGGTAACATTGTCACCACTGGTCACCACACCAGGGCAATGTCCCCTAACTAGCCTATTGAAATAAAAAGAAATAACAATAAAAGATAAAAAGAATGAATGGGCTTGGAAACATTTGCATCCATGACAAGGTGAAGCTCACCCTCTTCAGAGGAATCCACATGTAAGCCATACATTTCCCTTTTATCACTACACCCATTGCCAAAACATCCCTTACCACCTCATCCACTCACATGGACTGGATTTGACTTCACCCGGGAACATCCCACATCCAATGAGAATTATCCCAATAGGATGTCCTAGCGTTCCCTCCAAACCTGGATTGTAGAATAACATAATGTCTTTGAGCACTTGTCCAGGTAAAAGGGGTTTCATGCACATGTTTAATAACTTGATGATTAGATGTGATTGACATTGCTATGATCCCTGTGACTAATGAGCCCATGGAGGGCGTATATGTTGATGTTGTAGGGCCATACCCAATGGACAGGTACATATGGGGAGATGATTAGTTAAAACCTCCATGGGGATAAAATCCCACTAGATGGATGTTGAGACCCCAGCCAGGGGCAGAGACAGATCAGGGGTTTGCACTAGAGAGAGAGAGGAGTACATTCCACCAAGGACAAAATGGCAAGCTTGGACATAGGGGGGTCTTTCCCTTTCACCATGATGTATTCCTTGGAAGGATCATGACATCACCCAAGTCACCCATGATGTCACCCAACATTTTGGATACTTCAGAGGCAGTTGTGTGCTAAGTGGCATGTGTGGCAGGATCATGAGGCCCAAGGAGGCCTAACGTTTTTCTCCAGGAGGCCAAAGTTTCCCTAAAAGGGCCTAATGTTACCCTAAAAGGGCACAAATTCATATTTACATCTTGATTTAGGGTTTTATTATGAAATTTAATGTAAAAAATGGATATTATGTGTAACTGGCCATGTCAACCTTTTTGACCTAATTTTGGTCATTGTAACTGTATAAATAAGGGGAAAATCACTCTTATTTTTCATCATCTTTCACTCACACTTGTGAGGACTTAAATTTTCACCCTATATAGGGTTTCTTGGCTGAAATTTTAGGTGCACTTTTTGAGTAAGACTAAATCTTGGAGTATTTTGGCAAGTTTCTTGGTGGATGTGTTCAACTAGGGATTCTTGATGATTCTTGGTGCATGTAAGTGATATTTCTGCAATTCTTCTTAATTGAATGCTTATAGTATTATTTATCTTTCATTTAGATTCATGATTATGAAATTTATTGATTGAACCCTAGGAAGACTAGCACATGTTATTGGCCTAGCTTTAAAATCATTCACCTACTAGATCTTGTCAAAAGGCCATTTTTCTTGAAGCATGTGCTAAGGCCTTGCCATTGCAACACCTTAGTATCTATTTCTTCATCTTAGCCATTTGTTTCTTCATCATTGAGTTAAAGAGGGAGGAAATATACTAAGGCCTAGGGTTACCTACACCTTAGTAGCTAGTTTCCCCTTAGGGTTTGATAATTGGAGCCTTGGGTTACCAACACTCCATTCTATCAATCTCTCTTGTCTTTGACTCTCCTACTATAATTTTTATTCAATATTTTCTAGCACATCATTGACTCCATTTTCTCTAAAAAGAACTAGTCTAAGTCCTCCTTTGAGTAGTTGATCAAAACAACCATCAAAACCTATTATTTGAGCTTCCTACTAACCATTCCTAACCCTAGAATAACCTAAAATACTAACAATATTTCTTTTGTTACTAAAGTAAGATACAACCATTAATTGCAACATTAAAATCTTCTAAAAGAAATTGAAAAGGATGATTTATGGATTGTCTTGTTTGCTTCTAATAAATGCTAGTATTATGATATTAATGGTTTATGATTCTTAGTCATTTTGAAGTTGTTTCAAGGCATTTAATGTGAAGTATTCCCTTATAAATATTGTTGTTATAATTTTATAATTACTTCATCATTATCAACCAATTTATTTTATTAAGAAATTATATGGTTTTATGAAGTGCTAACCAGCAAGTGTACTTGCAATATATATAGTTTCTTATTGTTTTTTTCTGGGCAGGTACACCTTGACATATTATCATTTCATTGTTTATAAAACCAGGACTTTTTGATCGGTGGTGACTTGTGAGAGGAGATCTTTATCTATCCATTTGAGCTTGCCTTCTCAAAACCCCAGGTCACCAGGGACATCTCACCTGGGCCTACCACCCTAAATAGAAAGAGACATCATATTGAGGTGACAGTGATAGGGTAGTATCYAGTTACACCAATTTTCTCTCCTTTAACCTTTCCTTTGATCAAAGTACAAATTGTGCGATAACATTTTCGCATTKTTGTTGGGGAACACTAAGTCAATATTCCTCAATGAAAYTTTTTTGGTAAGCCTTATCCAATAACCTTTGTCTTACAATCTTAAATGGCGAMTCCACTRTGGGTGATTCCCTCATTCCTTTGATAATTTCAAGAAAATTATCTAGCGACTCMACTAACCTTTTCCTAGGTGCCACCTTACTCTCAATTCTATGATATTTCCAAGTTATGGGATCATGGCGCCCTGGGAACAAGTGTATCTGACTATTGATTTCAAAAGTCTTCAAGGATACCCAACTTGTTTTGATACAAAATGGTCAAGAAATCCTCCAAGATTTGAAGGGGGCATCCCAATTACTCACATTGTAGAATTTTTGAAGTATATAAGTGAGATCGAATTAGGAAGGGAGGATGTTCTGGTAAAATTATTCATACTCTCTCTACCATCCTTTTTTCAAGATTGGTTTAAAGGTTGTTGCAAAGATAGGGGTATATTATATTTTGTACACCTCATCAATAGGTTTATTGACTTTTTCAAACCACATTGCCAAATGTATGAAGATTCCCTTCAAAATATCACAACAACCTTAGAGGACGAAGGATTGACCACTAAGATTGTAGAAGATTTCATGGATGTATATCAAGCTCAATACCAAGAACCTTACGCTATGGAAGAAGATTTTATTGAAGAAAATTTTCAACCCATTGAAGAGGAGCAAGATTTCTTCCATGATTTGATAGAATGAAGTGAAGATATAACTAGAGAAGTGAATTATGAGGATGAAGCACTGGTAATCACTCCTCCATCTGACGAAGCTCTTCAAGATCCCATCTCTCCTACACAAGATTAAGGGAATGAGGTGAGTCATTTTCCTTTCTAATTTTTTGATGATACCTTATTCTATGATTCATACAGTGAAGAAGAAATGGAACCCTTGGACAAGCTAGAATATGTAGAGGCAATTCTTCCATTTGATGAAGATATCCAAATACTTGAAACTCCTGCACAAAAAGAAGTAAGCAATGTGAGTTACTTCCCTTTCCAAATTTTTAATGATTCTCTATCTTATGATGTGGAAAGTGAAGAAGTGTTGGATGTTATAACCCCTTCATGTTATGTTAAAGATGATGACTTTGTTGATAATATTGATGAATTCATACATGTCGGGAAGCATAAATGGGATGTGATTGGATATGATGGGGATCCCATTTACGACATTGAGGATCATTCCAAAAGTTTCCTTTACAATTATCATATGACATTACTAAATTTGACGATCGATAA
Organism: Picea glauca; assembly: GCA_000966675.3. NCBI lineage: Eukaryota > Viridiplantae > Streptophyta > Pinopsida > Pinales > Pinaceae > Picea > Picea glauca. Next base: position 17,221 of record JZKD02S2302456.1, on the reverse strand, counting down.
CAAGGTGGTGATATGGTTACAAACCTATTTTAGACACCCAATGATGACCTAGTGCTATATTCTCCTAATTATTTTCGATCATACCTTGAGGATTTTGATGATTATTCCTCTGAGCACTTGGATTTATTCCATGAATAAGATTATCAACCACCACTGTGCTTAGCTATTGATAGGAGTACTCCTAAGAACATAGTTTTCCCAAAGAAGGATCCTTGTGATAATGTTATCCAACCACCTTCAATTACTTTATCTTTCTTTTTCATTAAATGTGTAGTTGGGAAGTATGTATTTTTTATTAAGTTTCCTCCGAGGAAAACCCCAGAGTTCAAGGGTAGGTTGAAAACCTCAAGAATAAGTCTGTCATCTCAGTCTTTCATCCTTCCCTTTAGAGTTTGTCAGCCATATTGTAGGTCCTTGCCAATCCTTTCCCAGGCTTTAGATTGTGAGGGCGTCCAAGGTAGATGGATTTCAAACCTTTTGAGTCAGTCTTTTTAACCTTTGAATTTTCATGATCCCTTCCTGAAGTGGATTGAGAACTTTCTAGAGAGAATGACTTGGCATGTTTTTGTCCCTCCCTCCCACCTCCATAAGCTAGACTTTATGATTTCCTATGATACAATACATTCTATAACTCATGTTATTTTTGTGCTTAACTTATCACTGTTTTGGTTTATGATGAAGAACGGAGGCAGGTATTGTGAGACATTGCTAAGGTGGTTCCACTCACTATTTGACTACACCTAGAACTCAACCAATAAGTAAGTTGAGGTAAGTAGGTAGGCATTTGCATTCATTGTATATACCATTTTCATTTCATGCTAGAATAGTTTGTATTTCCATTTGTACATATGCTTGCTTTCATTTTCTGTATTATATATATATATATATATATATCTATATATCTATATCTATATCTATATCTATCTATATATATATATGAGATGGGGTGACATCACCACCCCAAATGATTAATAATAGTCTTATGTTGAGATCAATTAGGTCACATGTATTCCAGAGATGTTGAGGTTCTCATGTGCTCTACAATGAGCACATTTCCCCGATTTGGAGCCAGATGTTATCCCCTAGCCTAAGGATGACTAAGGAGATTATGTCTCGAGGCCCACAGGTCCTAGACATGGAGTATCGAGAGCCAGATCGATTTGAACATGGCCCTGGAGGGCCCATCCTTTTCTTCTTCACTGCCTCCACTTTGTCAGAAACAACAACATCCATCACATCAATCTAGTATTGCAACATAAATGGGTCTTTCTCCATGAGGTAATGAGTCTGAGTATCATGGTATGTGTCACTCTGATTCTCAAACATTTGAATATGTGCATTTAATTATTTTTTCTTCTAACGTGTGCTTGGACCTTATGCCTTTCCACTTGATCAAACCTGGGGGGAATGACAGGATGCCCTAGTAAGATGGTTCCCATAGGGTTTGAGTTTCCACTGGGGGATTCATGAAAGGTCATCATTAGTTCCCACCATACTTACCAATTTTAATCCTTTTCCCACTCATCCATCCCATACATTTGTATGGGCATTGGGTTGGCCAAAATATCAAAGCGTTGTACCTTACATTTTGGGAAGAAGGGGCTAAAGGCCCACAGGGTAAAAGTAGCTAGAAAAAGATAAAATCCAAAATAATGAAACCTTGAGATGCTTCATCCAAGAATCCCCGATAAAGCTATAAAAGGATTCTCAACAAGAAACATAGGGACCCATACAAATAATAAATCAAGACCTAGTTAGAGGATAGGGGGTCTCATCACGAGCCAACCTATTAGGTCCATGGGCATGTAGTGGTATGACACTACCATTCAGCTAGTCACCACGCCACGGTAGTGCCTCTTGGTTGCATAACCAAGAGAAAAAGGGTATCATCACGAGCCAACCTTCTCATTTCCGTGAAATGCTTGTGGGTAACATTGTCACCACTAGTCACCACACGAGGGGAATGTTCCCTAACTAGCCTCTTGAAAGAAAAATCAATAAGAATAAAATATAAAAGGAATGAATGGGCTTGGAAACATTTTCATCCATGACAAGGTGCATCTCACCCTCTTATAAGGCACCCACAGGTAAGCCATACATTTCCCTATTATCACTGCACCCATTGCCCAAACATCCCTTACCACCTCATCCACTCACATGGCCTGGATTTGATTTCACCTGGGAACATCCCACATCCAATGAATATTAGCCCAATAGGATGTTCTAGCATCCCCTCCAAACTTGGCTTGTAGAATAGCATAATGTCTTTGAGCACTTGTCTGGGTAAAATGGGTTTCATGCACATGTTTAATAACTTGATGATTAGATGTGATTGACATTACTATGATCCCTATGACTTATGATCCCATGGAGGGTGTATTTTTTGATGTTGCAAGGCCACACCTGATGGATAGGTAAACGTGGGGAGATGATTAGTTCGGACCTCCATAGGGATAAAATACCACCAGATGGATGTTGAGACCCCAACCAGGGGCAAAGACAGATCAGGGGTTTGCACTAGAGAGAGAGGAGGACATTCCACTAGGGAGAACCTGGAAATCCTAGACCCAGGGGGGTATTTCCCTTTCACCATGATGTAGGCCTTGGAAGGCCCATGATTCCACCCAGGTCACCCATGATGTCACCCAACGTTTTGGATACTTTGGAGGCACTTGTTTGCCAAGTGGCATGTGTGGCAGGATCCTTAGGCCCAAGGAGGCCTAACATTTTTCTCCAGGAGGCCAACATTTCCCTAAAAGGGCCTAATGTCACCCTAAAAGGGCATGACATCATATTTACAGCTTGATTTAGGGTTTTATTATGAAATTTAATGTAAAAACTGGATATTATGTGTAACTGGCCATGTCAGCCTTTTTGACCTAATTCTAGTCATTGTAACTGTATAAATAAGGGGAAAATTACTCTTGTTTTTCATCATATTTCACTCACACTTGTGAGGACTTAAATTTGCGCCCTATATAGGGTTTCTTGGCTGAAATTTTAGGCACACTTATTGAGGAAGGCTAAATCTTGGAGTATTTTGGCAAGTTTCTTTGTGGATGTGTTCAACTAGGGATTTTCTTGATGATTCTTGGTGTATGTAAGTGAAATTTATGCAATTCTTCTTAATTGAATGGTTATAGTCTTATTTATATTTAATTTACATTCAATATTATGAAATTGCTTGATTAAACCCTAGGAAGACTAGCACATGTTATTGTCCTAGCTTTAAAAGCCTTCACCTACTAGATCTTGTCAAAAGGCCATTTTTCTTGAAGCATGTGATAAGGACTTTCCATTGCAACACCTTAGTATCCATTGCTTCATCTTATCTGATTTTTTCTTCATCATTGAGTTAAAGAGGGAGGAAATCTACTAAGGCCTAGGGTTACCTACACCTTAGTAGCTAGTTTCCCCTTAGGGTTTGATAATTGGAGCCTTGGGTTACCAACACTCCAATCTATCAATCTCTCTTGTCTTTGAATCTCCTACTATCATTTTTCTTCAACATTTTCTGGCACATCATTGACTCCATTTTCCCTAGAAAGCACTAGTCTAAGTCCTCTTTTGAGTAACTGATCAAAACAACCATCAAAACCTATTCTTTGAGCTTCCTACTAACCATTCCTAACCCTAGAATAGCCTAACCTACTAACAATATTACTGTTTTTACTAAAGTAAGCTACAACCATTAATTGCAACATTAAAAGCTTCTAAAAGAAGTTGAAAAGGCTGATTATGCATTGTCTTGTTTGCTTCTAATAAATGATAGTATTATGATATTAATGGTTGATGATTCTTAGTCTTTTGGAAGATGTTTCAAGGAATTTATTGTGAAGTATTCCCTTATAAATATTGTTGTAATAATTTTCTGTTTACTTCATCATTATCAGCCAATTGATTTTATTAAGAAAGTCTATGGTTTTATGAAGTGATAACCAACAACTGTACTTGCAATAAATATAGTTTCTTGTTGCTTTGTTCCGAGAAGGTACACCTTGACATAGTATTATTTCATTGGTTATAAAACCAGGACTTTATGATCGGTGGTGAATTGTGAGAGGGGATATTTATCTAGCCATTTGACCTTGCCTTCTCAAAACCCCAGGTCACCAGGGACATCTCCCATAGACCTACAACCCTAAATAGAAAGAGACATCCTATTGAGGTGACAGTGATAGGGTAGTCTCCAGTTACGCCAATTTGATCTCCTTTAACCTTTCCTTTGATAAAAGTATAAATTGTGTGATAACAATCCCTAAAACCAACTATTGATTGGAAAATAAATTTATTGATATAGTTAATGGATCTCTTCCACCTTAGGGGTGCTAGATCTCCTTAATGTTGTGTCATCAATTTTAATATGAGCTTTGTGTTAATGAAAAATTCATTAGGTAATTGAGATAAAATATGTTATTTTGAATAAAAACCTAAGATACAAGTTTCTATCATAATTTAAAACCTAGGTTACAAGTTGTTAGAAATAATAAATTTAAGTTAAAACAACTAATAAAAGCAAACAATGTGAAACAAAATAAATGTAGTTATACATTATTCACAATAATTGTCCAAGGAAATCTTTGTATAAATAAATTGAAGTAAAATAATCATAAAAAATGAAAGCTTCTCAATACAAAAGTGTAAACACGGTGATGTATCATAAAATAGAAAGAGAAGTAATATGTATGCCTAGAAACATAGTCTTTATTAGTAGATGTTAAGACAAAATAAATAAATAATACAAACACATGGTTGATAATTGGTTAGAATACTAATAAGTAGTGTGTTTCCAAAATCATTTTTCACTTATAACAACAAATAATCAAAATAGAGAAACTAGATGGTGAAGACCCCATTCAGAAATCAATATCTAGACTATCAAAAAGAAATCTGCATACATGGTTGTGTTAGTATTTTAAAAAAGATTGAATAAAAATTGTATAATCATAAATCAAATTGAGAAATATGGGCTTAAGAAGAAAGAACATTTATTTTCACCTAAATTATTAACTTTGATTGGAAACCATCAGATCGGTAATGGGACACGATGCTGGTTGGAAGACCCCGAAACTAATGCCATTAGACATAGACTCAATCCTAAGGCCTACTAAGGAGAACATACAACACACACTAATTACTTTAGGAATCAATCATGCAAACAAACCTTCTCACAAAGAAGAACTAGTTGGTGATGGAATCCAACATCGTAGGATTGATGCACGAAGGAGATGAGTTTCGGTGGGTGGGAAAGTTACATTGAAAACCTTCTTAACAAACTAATGACCTAGTGCAAGCTACCTCATTGAGCAATGGGAAACCCTCCAAGGAGTTCGAGTGAGTCTAGCCAATGTCGATCCCAGGTACAACACCACATTCCCTGTGATATCACCTTGGGTAGGAAGTCTAAGAGATTATGGCCTCTATGGTACCACCTACTATACCAAAGAAGAGGGGGGGCAATCGACAGTTTGGTTTAGACTCAAGGGAAGGGTAACTAAGCTCGGAACCACTCTGATAAATTCCTCATAGAGATGGGTTTCTCCCAAGTGATCCCCGTAATATGTTCAACCACTACACCAAGACCAACAAATCAGGGTTGATTACTCTGTCGGCCCCAATGCGACTTCATGATTGACCCTTGTGTTAGAAGGTATTCCCAAAGTTAGTGATATAGCAACTAGATTTCTCTCCCTAAATCAAAGATCTATGTTTTTTTTATCATCTTTGGAAAGTTATTCTGACAATCCTATTCCAAATATCTACACCTAAGCTAAGATGGGTTTGAAGAGCCCTATAAATTGAAGTTGCTAGATAAATTTTAATTAGCGCTTGATTTTAGGTTGTTGTTACTCAAAGGAGTGGTTGTGAAACTAATGGTATTTCGACTCAACTCTTTAAACCATGCAAGAGGAAACTGAAATGCAATAATTTCAACTTCAATGAAACCTAGCTATGGGAAGGAGCAAGAGGTTTCAAGCAAAGAAATAATTTCTTGATTCATTACTATGTGTGCACTGCTAGTGACAAAAAATATGATCTAATTATCTAGATAAATGGAAGAATTCTTGCAAGATATTTCAACCCATTTCATTTTGATACAAAGCAATAAAAAATACCATTAAAATATAAAAATATAAAAATGGAAATTTACATTGAAAGAAAACAATGGTCATGAGGATAAAACCATAAGGCTCTTGTCTAATTAGGATCTTTTCACTTCACTCATATGTCCATCTACTTGGGTTGGAAAATACCTAAGCATCCAATGATTTAAATAAGTAAGCAACATTCTGGAGATGTATGGCTAATGAGTTTCCATAGGGCTCTTCGTTTATTTGTGGCTACTTTAACATAGTTGAAACATGGAAGCATTAACCACCATATAGAAGCAAAAAAATATGGATAGAGGATAATTATTCATGGAGGATCGAAGTCAAACTTTAAATCCGACCAAATGGAGAACTGTGTGGCATCTTAAGTCACGGGGTGCACAATTGTGTCATAAATCCGTTGATACTCACATAATTCTTGTTACACCAAAATGTAGTAAATTGCATATCCCAATGAATTGCATAATCACTTCAAGAACTAGTTTGGTCAAGTTGGGCCCATAATAGTCTAATTTATTCACCCAATGAAGAGTACAAAGGTGTATTTGTAGTAACTTCAAGCACACAAGTGATACATGGTCCAATATTTGACATGGGACTCTGTTTCCTCCTTTAGAAACTGTATAAATGAAAGTTTCCATCCTCCATTTTCACAAGTTTAATGAGAGTACAATTACTAGAATTAATGGACACTAGAATTAATTATGACACTTGATGGCGTAGTTATCCATTTCCATACATATTCACCAAGTTCTATTTTTATTTATTATCAAATTTCTGATGTATACTTCTTGAATTACGACATTTTTTTTAAGATACACTAAGTGGATCTTATAAAAATCCCAACATTGCCACCCTTGATAAAGTTGTTGATGCTTGTATGATGGAAATGATTGGATAGAATACATCTAAATCCTGAACACCCTTATTTCCTATTAAAATATGGTGAATTCATTGTTGGTTCCATCCATGAGAAGTTATTTATATTTGTTCAATTAAAAATGTTTATATACCAAGCCTATGTGGTGTATCTAGTCCTATTTCAAAAAGCGTAGAATTTCAAACACCTAGATAAAAGAAGGTAAATGAGACGGGTGATAGAAATCCTATGAAAAAATGGATCCCATTAGTAAGCTTGCATGGTAGAAATGTAGGATTCAAATATTATATTGATAATTTCATGTATATGGTTTTCTGCTTAATGGGAGGTGAACACAATCCTTGAATGTTTGTGCAATAAATGAAGATATTACAAATGGACGAGAAATTATGAAGTGGGTGATTGGATTCTGTCCAAAGATTAAAAATGATTAGGCTTTATGGAGTGGAAGTAAAACCTTTTATATTACCTCTATTGCTAAACCTAATAATATTTACCTTAGGATATGCTAGAAAAATGTTCAATGTATATGAATTACACTATCATCCCAACAATATTGGGCATAATCCTCAAGTTCCTACTAATACTATTACCTCACCTTGAGATTCAAAGAAGGAAATATATAGAGCAAGAGGAGATGTCACAATAAAATATGGATATAAGGGACATGGAGTAATGGGGGAAATTGAAGATGGAATTTCTAAACCAATCCAAATTGAAGAGAAGCATAAAGGATCAGGTCTAGTGTTGTAGTTGATTCTCCAACATTGATTAAATATGCATGTAGCCTATAATACATATTTAACAAATCAAGAGATGTTTAATATAAACACATTATTTTTCCTAAATTTATTAAGGAGGTTGTTATTGAAGTTGAATATATCATTGATGTTATTGAAGTAAAGAATGAAGAGGAAATGGGATACTATGATGAGAAATCTATTCTCACCATTGTAGACTATGATCAGAAAGCTATTCTTACCATTGTAGACTGTGATCATAAAGTTATTCTCACCATAGTTTCCCAATATTTCTTACTATTGTAGACTATGATCAGGAAGCTATTCTCACGATTGTTTTCCTCTATCCTATAACTAATAAGGATGCAAGAAACATGGTGGAAAAATATTATGACTCTACTACAATTAATATTGACATGAATCAAGTTCCTACTATTGATATAGTAGTGTCCCATAAATAGACTGTGATATTGTTTCTAAGGACTATCTTAGCCAACAAATGCTATAGCCATAGGTGTAACATAGGTGTTTAAAAAATAAAGTGATGTTCTTAGTTTGCAGCCTATTTAAAGTGATTTTATTAGTTTGCAAGATTTTGTAGCCACTCTAACTTAAGTTATATCCCTAATTGTGGAGGCCCAATTCTACCTTATGTTATTTCCCATCACATGAAATAGTTTTATCACCCAATATTGCAACTTGAAAGTCAAAGATAGGGTGGAAAAACATGTTTAGTTTTTTTGCATTCATGTATCTATCAAATTATGTGAACTACAACTATCTACAAGTTTTGGTGCATATGAAAATGCACTTGATTACTTCAACGCACTTGCTTTAGTGTCATTTTTACCTTGCATGCATTATTTTCTTTAGTTCTTTCATACACATAGGAAATTAATCTTAGATTTTTTTTTTCTTCCTTGATTTAATGAGAGATTCATGGCATGTCTTTGTTTATAGAACCTCTCTAGCAAAAACTTTTATTTGTACTACTTAGACTAATATTGTTTTTGTAGATAAGTCAATTAATGAGCATTACAATAATATTTTTCAATAGTCTAGTTTTACAACACATCTAGTTTTGTGGGGGCTTTGTTGTGGCTCAATTTGTTGGTGCACATTATGTGGATATCGATAAAAATATCACCTAATTACCTAGGGAAATTATTCATGGTGCGGTAAACAATTGCATGCATGATTATGAGACAATTTCTTGGTGTGGGAACCCACTTCTATTATGCTAAACAAGTCACTATTACACAATTTATTTGTGGTGGTGAAAGCACTCTTTTTGTATGCTATTGAAGTCACTATTTTGTAGTATCTTTCACAACTTTGAAGGAATCCTTATATTACACTACTATATTCTCTATTATATAGTCACTTCATGGTGTTGTAAACACTCTTCTATTAAGATACAAAAGGCTCTATCCGATAGTTTATTTAATGACCTTAAAGAAAGTAGATTTATGCTATAGAAATCATAGTTCCATAGTAGGATCATTGTTTTGATTCTTCCTTCCCTCAACTACAAAAATATATTCTGTAGTAGAATGAATCCTATACTAATGGATTGAAGTAAGTTTCCCCTTACACCATTTAATTACCATGAGTGGAAATCAAATATGTTATTTCTATTAAGAGTAGAGGCCTATTTAGAATCATGATGGGGATTAAATTTGAACCTATACTAGATGATGAAAATATGAAGTGGTTTAACATATGTGATGAAGCCTATGGTTTATTATGACTCTCCATCTCTCTTGATCTTCTTTTACACATTAAATTTGGTAATTCACCCAATCAAATCTGGACTACTTTGGAATGATTGTTTTGGAAGCATGATGTGTTAAGAAGACACCACCTGGAGAAGGGGATCATCATATTGAGCCTAGGAAGTATTGAGACCATCCAATAATTTCTCACCAAGTTAAAATCTTGAGGCTACAATTGAAGTTGTGCATGATTGACAAGGAAGATGAATAATGTTTTATGTCCATTATTTCCAAACTTGGACCCAATTACTCTATTTTTGTTTCCACGTTCCATGCCACCAAGAATTCTTTTGGAACTGCTTGGAATATGACATCCCTTCATGATTTTGTTGTTGTGTTGACTAGGGAGCAAGATAAGTTTATACACATGTGTGATTTAAAGAAATCCAAAGAAAATTCCCTTGCTACAAATTGGGGCACTAAGGATTCCTCAAAATCCCCAAACAATGTTACAAACAAAATCAGAGAAATGAAGATATAAAAAATGACCATTAACAAGGGAAAAAAATCGAGAGCTACCAAAGGTCTAGAGCTAGTTTGCAATGATCTAATGGGTCCATTTCCTCAGGATTGTTCGATAGTTCACTTGGTTGGGATTTTACTTCCTATAACATTTGTTTCCTAAAGAAATGTAACATAGGTGTTGAAAAAAACAAGCATTCATGTATAAAGTGTTAGCTATTGAAAATTTAGGGCTTTCAACTAATGGGATTCTACAAAAATATTGGTCTCTACCACCAATATATTTTACTCACTTACCAAGGATTTTTTAGGCATTTCTTGAGCTAGGGAACCTCTGTCGCTCGATTTAGGGCTCCTCTATCTCCAATGTCGCAGCTACGACTCTCCTTTGTCTCCAATTTCGCAGCTTCGGCTCAGCTACAACAGATCTGTAGATTGGGAATAATACCAATAGAAGCCTCCAACTGGAATAAGAGTTTCTACAAAATTCTCAAGACTGAATATATAATCCTCCCAAGGCAATATAGTAAGATGATGCAAACAACAAGATTAATTTCTTTCCCTCCAAGCTTCATAGCCAAACCCCCTGGTTGAGTTGCACCCTCCTAGATGACTGAAAACCCTCAATAATTCAGCCTTGCTTCTAGAAGCCTACAAATTCTTCAAGACTGAATGGACTAGTATATCAAGGAAATACAAACCCCCTCTTGAAGTCTCAGACTGAAATATGAAGATCTACTCCTCCAATAGTTGAAACCCCAAACTGAGTTGCACCCTCCTGAATGACTACAGAGACCCAATAATTTGACCTCAATGACGGGAGCCTCCAAATGCTATGAGAATTGTTGCAAATGTATATTGGGGCAAGACAAACCCCCTGGTGAAGTATCCTATTGAATAATGAAGATCTTCCCCTCCAAACTGAAGAATCTCCTATCTCCAGTGCACCCTCCTTCTCTACAATTCTTTCCAAGCTCCAATAAATAAAATGGTAAGAAAACATCTCTCCAAAAGTGCTAGGAATAATGACTGAGGCCCTACAGATAAAACCCATATGTCCAAAAGTGAAAACTCCTCCTATATCTCATGGATCAAACTCTTCTTCCTTCAATGGTGCACCCCCCTTGCTGGAATAGGTTGTGCATTGTTCCTTCAATGATTGCTTGATGATACCTGTAGCTGTTGTAGAATGGTGTGGGTGGAGTATTGCATCCCCGAGACCAATATTGGATCAAGAGAGGTGGTATCTTTCACCACCGAGTTGATCTCTAGAGTTTGTAGTCTCAAAACCCTCAAAATTGTTTTGTGCTCAAGAGACAAAATGAAAAATATGATAATAATCCATAATGCATTAGAAGTGCTCCCTTCCTTTCTTTTATACTACCAGTCTATTCCTTTGTTGAGTTAGTTAACCCCAAGGGTTAACTCCTAGATTTTCCCCACATGCTCTTTTCTTTCCTTAAGTAACCTTTTTCTCCCAAAGTCAACTCAATAATATAACGTTGTGCTTAGGCAATGGCTTCTCGCTGACTTTGTCCCCATGATACATGAGACTATAGTCTAGTGGGGAAAAATAGACTACTGAGTCTCTCCAAACCTCCTCATCAAGAGGTGGGGGAAATTACAGTATCCCCCACCTCTTATGGACCTATCTCCTGGAGCATCTGTTCACCTTCCCAAGTATCATCCTCTATGGGTAAATTATTCCACTTGACCAAATATTCCTTGATGCTCCTCTTCCTTAACTTCTTCTCTCTAAATTATAATATCTCCTTTGGTATCAGTATCAACTATCCTTCTTCATACAAGGATGGAAGTTCCTCAATAGGAATGATGTGTTTACCAATGGCTCTCTTCAAGCATGACACTTGGAAAACATTGTGTATTTTTCTTCCATTTGGTAGATCAAGCTCATATGCCATTGCCCCTACCTTTTTGTTGACTCTGTATGGACCAAACAAGCGAGGTTGGATCTTTTCTGTGCCACTCCTCTTAATGGATGCATGTCTATATGGTTGAAGCCTCAAGTAAACCAAATCACCAATCTCAAATGTGCACTCCACCCTGTGTTTGTTTGTCTGTACCTTCTGTTGATTTTGTGCCCTTTGCAGGTGGTTCTTAAGTTCTATGAGTATATCCTGACTCTGCTGAATCCAATCCTGAACCATGGGAGCCATGTTGTCTCCAAAGACAATCTCCACATAGGAGAGGGGATCATAATTGTATAAGTCTCTAAATGATGGCATACCAATAGACATATGATGGGTGGTTGTGTAGCAATATTCCCCCAAATGAATCCACTTAACCTAGGCCTTATGTTTCCCTGACACATAATTCATGAGGTATCCTTCAACCCACTTGTTGACTATCTCTATTTGGCCATATGTTTGAGGATGATAGCTGGTACTAGGGGTTAAGTTCGTACCTACAAACTTGAATAGTTCATGCCAAAAGGTGCTCATAAAACTATTGTTCATGTCACTCACAATGGTTTTGGGTAAACCATGCAATCTGAAAACCTCCATGAAGAACAAATCTGCAACTTGTGTTTCACTGTATTCTGTGGCAATGGAGAAAAAGTGTGCAAACTTGGTTAACCTATCTACCACCAAAAAATTTCAATCTTTTCCCTGGGCCTTGGGCAATCCCGTGATGAAATCCATAGATATGATTTCCCATTTGTGCTCTGGGATGGGAAGTGGTTGCATTAATCTTGCTAGGTGGTGTGTTCATCCTTGTTTACCTGACAAGTGGTGCACTCCTTGATGTGGCRCATCACATCTTCCTTCAATCTCTTCCAAGTGAATATTTCCCTTATTTTCTTGTATGTCTTGATGAACCCTTGATGTCCTRCTACTGGTGAATSCTAGTGTTGGGCCCRTGATATGATTGATTTTATGACAATAATTAGATGCTTTTTCCGAATGTAAATATGCGTTTTTCATGTTTTGAAGAATCTTTTGAAGAKWTTTTGTGTCAAATCGCTATGATCCACACCAGGTATGCATAATTCATGTTTTGCAATGATTTTGAGTTTGAATCAGTATKTTTTTATGTTTCCAGGCATCTAATTCGCATTTCTTGGTGTTACAAKGAAAAATCACCACTTGTTTGTGCTTCTGGTACTTAGTCYGACACTCGATCCRGTACTCAGTCCGGTACTCCATCCGACACTCCGTCCTGCACAAAACCGATGGGATATTTGGTGGTTATGGTATTGGCTKCCAATGATGGGAGAATCAGGGACATGGGTTTTGCTTGTGCTCATCCCCTCCAACTACTGAACTCTTGACAACTCGATTTTGGGTTGTTATGGTGGGCAATTATTTGCTCACTCTATTTCGACAATTAGGGCATTTTAAATGCAATTTACTATTTTTAGAAAAGGATCAACCCTCCTGTGCTCGACCTCTTAGTATGCAAATCTTATAAATACCACCTCAGTGGTCATACAATCACGAAGAAGTCATGTGTTAGAGCAAAAGATGATTTTATCTCTATTTGGTCATTTTCATTTTGCGAGACTGTGTAAAACCTTCGTTTTTAGTTTTAATGGTGAAATCATTGTGCCGAAGTTTGTGGTGTGCATTTGAAGAGTGACCACGACTTGCTGGGGGGGCAATCAACAGTATAGGTAACTATCTTATCAGTTTATTTGTGAATTGGATAACGTAAATGCATTTTTTTTATTTCATTTTCTGTATATGAAATGCTATTTTACTTCTTTGTTATTTAATTTGTTGTTTATAATTTAATTGGTTCAATTCAACTTTTGCAGGTTATTTTGAAGAATGTTGTTAATATGCAATGAATTTGTAGATGATAGAAACAATCTTGCAAGCTTAGACACTAACCCCATGTGTAGTTATATGGTAGAATAGACTTTCTTCATGCTGAAACAAAGTTTAAAAAAAAGTTTTAGGACATAAATTTAATTCATGCTTTATTTGACAGAGTTTCGGTGGATGGATAGTGATAGTGTTAGTTTTTATTTTCAAATTGCTTATTCAATTGCTATTTAGTGTTTGCTTACCTAGTTGTTAGCTATTTTATTCATTTAATTACTTGTCATATGCTAGAATAGTGCTTAATTTATGATTATGAGCATTTTCCTTTTTGCAATTTGAATTGTTAAGATAGAGCTAGTTTAATTTATGTTATGCAATTTCTTGCTTAGATTCAGGTTGCAATTTCAAGTTGTAGTTAATGATTGAATTTAGTATAGTATAAGTTTCTTACGTAGTATAGAGTGCAATTGATTTCATAGCATAATCTCTTTTTTCTGTTGATGGTTAATGCATGATTACATAAACACATGGATATGCACGGTAGTTGATGTTGTTTTCATAATGGCTAAGTTCTCACTCGATTGCTTAATTCACACTTTTCACTTTGCTATTGAAGTCAATATCGAGTTTATCCCTCTTGAATTATATTTTATTATTAAGTGCCATCATGATATTATAAGACACCGGAGACATTCACACAACCATCGACACCATATTTGAGTTTTTCGCACTTTCACAGAGTAAGAAGATAGTTTTCTCGTTTTCATAAAGCAGAAGATAGTTTTTTCACTTTCATAGAGTAGAAGATAGTTTTCTTGTTGTTGTAGGATAGATAGTCTTCTTACTTTGGTATATTAAAGAGTAATTTGCTTATCATAGATCAAGGATTAGTTGTTAGTTACTCTTTTCTTTCAATTTAGTAGATTTCCCTTTGTAAATTAGAAATATTTGTAAAATTTAAATTAAGAATAGAATTCACTTGTTTCTTAGCTTAATTAGTTACTTATTGAGTAGTCTTAATTAGTTTACTTGTTGTAGTAGTTGTCATAGGTTAGCTAGTTGTTTGTCTTTCTTACTTACTTTAAATAATTGCTTGCTTGCTTATTTACTTGCTTTCATAGGATAGTTGCTTATTGAATTTGAGTAGGCTAGTTAAAGTAGTTTGTTGTTGCTATCTGCTTATTAGATGAATAGTTTTCTTTGCTTATTGTTATTCTTAAATAGTTTTCTTTAGGTAGGGTTGTCATTTTATTTCTTAGAACTATCCATCGATCCCTTGTCCAAAGGTTACCTAGGTTGCATAGTTTGAGTTGCTTAGTAGAGTTTGGTCATTAGTAGTCTTTGCTTGATTAGATTATCCCTTTGATAGCCACTTCCTTAGTTAGACTATACTACTACCAACCCTTCTACCTTGGCATATATTTTTCTACAACTTTAAGTTTACTTACCCCAGGTTGACAGTTTAATTGAGGGTTTTTAGTGCATATAGAACACCCATCATTTTTGGTATCGTTGCTAGGGAGTTGTCTCAAGGTAGGAATTAAATCATTTATAAAACTTATCATTAGTTTGGTGGTTGGGGAACTTTAAGACGAGAGGTAAGAACCTACGCATCTACTATAGAAGGTTCCCCCAAACCCAATGGTAGTTTTTGTTTTATTTCATGAATAGACCTAGAGACCCAAAAGGTAGATACATTAAATCTAAATCAGACCTTTCAACCAAGGTTCCTTCCGACCTTTTTGGGGGAAGGAACGTTTCACTTATAAACCGCCCAGACCGATACCGAACAACATGAGCTAGCTCAACCCAAAGAGCTAAAGTAGCCTCTGAAGAGACTAAGACAAGGAGCACTATAGAACAGAAAATTGAAGTATCAATAATAGTGGGACAGGAGGCAAGACCACTCGATCCTTATGCAGAACCAAACAATACAACCTTTGTTTTCTTACCACCATCAGGAGATCATAACTTTGTGGACATCATCTTTGTGTGAACCAATTTTTATCAAATGGCAAGATGAACTCAGAAGCAACCATTAGCCTGAGGGAACTTTCTCAAATCCTAGCAACAGTCAAGATTTCTTCTTTTTAGGAAGAACACATCTTGACAATAGCCAAGAACTTGTCTACCTCTCCAAAAATATTAGAAGAATCAAGGTCCTATGAGCTAAAAAATGATTTTCCTTGCCAAAATGTGAAGGAAGCTAAAAAATTATGGACTACATCCAGTGGAGATAAATCTTTAAGACCTAATATTGAGGAGTTCTCAACATCCATCTCAGTAGATCCTTTATGTACTTCAAAAATCAATCATCAAGAAGAAGAATATCTACATAGCATGATGAAGGAGAGCATAGAAATTACTGTTGATGAATATCAAGATTACATTGAAATTTTGTTTCAAGAGGTCATCAGGCCACAATACTATTCTCTTCTTCAACACCTTCAGATGCCCAAACAAGTAGGTTGGTTGGTTATTCATATCCAGGTAATCAATGTGGTAATTTTTTCATATATGGATATGAGGATGTTCCTTATCTTTCTCCTCACATGGTTGCATTGGAAGAGTTCTTACACTTGAATAAAGATTTTCCCTTTCTTTTTAGGTAGGATAGTAAATAAATGCTGCATGTTGTTAGTTTAGCTTAAATTCTAATGCAACCTCATTTTACATTTTCTTTTAATAAAAGAACTATGAGATACATGTTCCTATGACTTGATCTCATTAGTTTATTATATTTTAGAGTGTGGTTTTTACAAACATTTTTAGAGATATTTGTAGGTATTTATATCACAAAGGGTAGACAATTCCAAGGAAATATAAAAGAAATATTTTCTTCAAAAACAATGTTATACTTGGACCTTGTTGTCTACTAAGTATCAAATGAATAATGACTTTTTGTAGTTAGCGATGTTTTTTCAAAATATTTTCATCTTCTTTTTCTCAAGGCATTTTAAGAAGCAATTTCTCTTGAAAACCTTCAACACTATATAAGGAAGTGACACCGTAACCATCAAGCTTAGAGGTCTCTCGTACAGTTTCTCCAAGAAACCAGAGTAAGTGAGTAAAGTATCTTTATCAAAGAGTAACAAGGAGGTATGATTAGCAGTTAGTCATGGAAACATCACAATAACTTACAAAAGACGGAAGTGAGTTTAGACTAGAGATACCTTTCTATTCTTTCTCAATGGTACCATCCACTACACACTAAATATCTTGATTATATCATATCTTTAGATAGGCCATGTCCACTTAAGTACCCCTTACATTAGGACAATCACTAAGTAACATAATGGAAATTCATTCTCTAACATAAATACCATCCCAATTGAAAAAAGAAAGAAGAAGTTGTTTTCAGAGTTGTCCTCCCATCCTCTTGCATAAAGAAATCTTATACTAAAATCTTAAAAGATGGAGGGTCAGTCTCTGAGGGTGTAAGAGGCTAACCCGTCGGGATACTGAA